>NSDO01000091.1:145162-163161 GCA_002286825.1 Lagenidium giganteum
CGCCACGCATTCATATTGTCACTTTCACAAATCGTTCTTCTGGTGCAATCATCAAATGTACGCAAAAACAGCAGGGAAGCATCAGAGAATCCGTCGTCGCTTGGTTGTTGGCGTGTTTTGGCCACTGTTACTGCCGCTGGTGACATCGTCAGTCGCGCTGTCGGTAGTCATCAGGGACGGAGGTGCAGGAGCAGTTCGGGAGTTGTTGACAGCACGGTTAATCAATGCGAGATCCTATGAGGCAGTCAGCGATAAATGAGTATGGGATATAGGGCGAATCGTATGGTGATAAGACTTACCCTTGATGGACTCTCACCGAACGCATACAAGGCGTGAGATCGAGGAGTCATATGTGTTCGATGGTTCTGGAGTCGTGCGTTCTGGAGCGGCGACATATAGATGTTGGACGTCAACACACGCTTTGGAGAGGTCTGGCTGACCGATACTGGTAAGGACTCGACTTCTGCTGTTGTAAACAGCTGAACAGTTCGAGGTGGCGATCCAAAAAGCGGTGGTGTCGACATGGCAGTGCGAACAGGACGGCGCAGTGGTGTTCGTGGTGGTCCATATGACTGAATAACTTTCTCAAAAACAGTCGCTGCAGCCTCAGCAACAATCTCCGAGTCCGAGGTCGAGGCCGTCGTGATGCTCGCCGACGCTCCACCCACGACGGCGTTGGCCGCCGCCAACTGCTTCTCTTGGGCTTGGAACTGCAGGAGGAAGACCTTCATCGTTGGGATAAAGCAGCGATTGTAGAACTTGATGATATCGCCGCGAGTGTTGTGATCGTCGAGCTTGATCTCCCGGATAATGTCGTGGCTGTTGCGACTGATCGACGCTGATGCGAATGCGGCATGGGCCGCAGCATTGTTACCATGAGCAGAACTTCCATGAATTCCCCATTGAGGCGTCTGAAGCTTCTTGTAGCAGTCGATGATACGCTTGAAGGTCACTTCTGGCTTGACATGATTCACCTTGCAGACACCGTAGAGACTACACAACACAACGTGATCGAGGTGACGGTCGCGCAGGAGCTGATGCTGCGAGCTCAGGCACTCCTTGATCGCCGTCCACGCCTGGTTGAGGTATTTGGCATCAAGTTCCAGCATGTTACCCAGTCGGAAGATGCGAGAGGCTGCGAGAGAAAGAACTTTGCGGAAGAACAGCTGCAAGACCGTCGAGCGAGGTGTCGACGATGTTGTCGAACTGCCATTCGTTGGAGTACTGGACGCAGATTGCGATTCCCTGGCGGCTTGTTGTCTTTCTCCAGCCAACACAGCGTACAAGCCCGAGTCGGATCGCCAAGCGAGAGAATCAAGAATCATCTGCTCCAGATCGCGCATGTGTCGCTTGAGAGCGCTTGGTAGCTTCGGTCCGTGCTTGACAAAGCTCTCGATGACCTTACCGAAGTCGAACGCATTCACACCAAGAGTGTCAAGCAAGAACGGGAACGAGAGCGTGATAAGACTGTGTGCCTTGAGGACAACTTCAAGGCTGCATGCGAACAATGACGAGACGAAGGTCTCGTTGTTCAAGAGCGAGGAGAAGTTTGTCGTATGGAGTCGTTCACGTTCAGCCACGAGCAATGCCTCGAGCACGCGATAAAACAGCGCGATCGCGAGGTTCTTGGTCTTCTTGAGACTTCCATCCACCTCTGAGTACTCGGATTCAGTGTTTGGCGATCCGTTCTCGCGCGAGTAGAGCGTATCCAGCGCCAATGCCGTTGGAGCACCACGACGTCGACTAGTCATAAGTCTGTGCGACAGATCCTGCAAAGTGGTCGCGATCTTGTCAGTCGGCTCGTTTGTACAGTCTTTGAAGAAGCTCTTGAGTTGAGGCGTGAGGAACGACTGTGAGGCCGTGAGCGTGTCACGAATCCAGTTGCTAGTCTCCACAGCCGCTGTCACTGGGGTCTGGGCGACAAAAGGAGACTGCAAACCGCCAGCGAAGCGCTGCATGGTACTAGGAGTACCCAATCCTCGAGGCACAGTGAAGCTCAACGATGGCGGAGGCGACGAGCCCTGCCATTGCCAAGCCTGAACCGTGAACGGCGAAGGTGGCGGGCCTGGTGTGCTACTCGCCGATCGGTCGTATCTGTTTGGGGTTCCTGGTGGTCGGACTGGCGAAGCAAGCGGATTGATTGAAGGCGCACGGTCTCCACGTGACGGCATGCCAGTAGGAGGCGTTGGCGTCGAGCCATGCGAGTCGGTCTCGACATCACCGTGGCCAAGAGCCGACCGTGGTCCAAGCAAGGCCTGACGAGACTGTTCATCCAGATAGACGCGCTCATCAAAGCAGCCACAAGACGTCAAGTACGTCACGGCGTAGTGGTCAACGAGACGACTGCCGTTCTGACGAGCAACCTGGTGACGGAAGACGCCTCGACGCACAGCCTCATCGTCGTCGATCTCGGCGGTGGATGGGAGCACAAGAAGACCTTCTTCCCGTGCCATGTGCATGAGTTCGTCCATCACAAGCCCAAACGACTTGGTCACTTCGTCAGCGTCGACCTTTGGACTCGCACAGAGCATCTCCAAGAGACTCTGGTCGTCAATCGCCGCCACAGACGGCGACGACGGCGTCGTCTGCAGCTTGACGGCACCCAGCGCGCTCAACGCCGCGGCAACCTCCGCTTCGACCGAGCGTCGCGAGACCTGACTGATCACGAGCTTGAGCACCGCCAGCAACAAATAGTAGAGCTGTCCGAGTCCCGTGCCTTGACGAGGGGCAAGGCGGCGCTTGAGGATGACGAAGAGCAGCCAGCCCATGCGGAAGAGCGACTCGGTGCGCTCGGGCGCCTCGACGTCTCGGGACGCGGACGTGGGGTCGTGCAGCGCAAACTTCTTCCACATGGCGCGGTACTTTTCAAAGAGCACGGTCGCGACCGTGAATTCTTCCTTGAGTTGCGTCGTGACTTCCAGCAGCTCCGGTTCCAAGAGCAGACGATCAAAGAGACTCGAGAGGTGGTGCAGAAACACGGAAAGACTCACATTCGCCTCGACGAGGAAGTCGACGACGTGCCACCTGTTCGCGTCGGGCATGGCCACGTCGTCGCCCTCGTCGTTCATTTCGTCCGTGTCGTGGYCCTGCGCTTCGTCATTCGCGCTGCTCGGCTCGCTCTCGTCGTCACTCCCGCGTGGGGCCTTGCGCTTGCGTCCCACGACACCATTCCCACGGCGACGTGCGCCATTCATGCGCCGGAGATCGCGCGCGATCCGCGTGGCCACGACGGCCACGACCGCCCAGACCTTGGGACTCGCCGTCTTCTTGTCGTTGGCGAGCGACGTGGACCGCAGCGGCGACTGGCGCGTCGTGATCTGGTCATAGAGTTGCTGGGCATCGCGCACGAGCGTTGGCTCATTCGTGCTGATGTCGGCCCACAGCGACGGTGTGGCCGTGGTGAAGAAGCGCGCAATGGGCGACGAGCGCCCACCCGCAGGCGGTCTCGGCGGGGACAGCAGCATCTCCTCTGCGTCTCCCAGCGCTCGTTAACGCAGCAGAACGCGCACACCCTGAGCTCTTCCAGAGTCTTTGGCTCGGTCGCGCCAAAACATCCGCGTTTCGCGGGCTTTGGCTGCCGAGTCTGTGAGATAGTGTGAACCACTTCCATTACGGTTTAAACCTAGGTTTAATCCTAATGTGATGTGGTAGACACTATTTTGTACCCGCACCTGACCTTGGGCTTTGCGTTCTGTTGGAAGGAAACCTTTGGCAAAGGGAGGGAAAAGCGGCACGCCGCAGCAAGTGAAACGAGTGCCGCGCGACGCGCCATAGCGACGCAACGACGGACCCCACGCGCGCGTCGAGCGTCTCGATCGATAGATGGGCCAACACTTCCTCTTCCACCGCGAGCTCGTGGCCGCCACGGCCGTGCAGCACGCGGTGTACGCGCATTTGACCAACGACTACCAGCACGATCTCGTGGTCGCCAGTCCCGAATATCTCCGCATCTACCGCGTCGAGCCAATCCCCGAGACGCATCGCGGCGACATCGAGCGCGGAGACGACGATGCCGAGCCCCTGGCGCTGCCCAAGGGCCAGATCTTGCACGTGGTGGCGAGTTTTCCGCTCGCCGGCGTCGTCGAGTCCATGCGTGTGTTGCACTTCGACGCGCGACTGTTGCGCAAGAAGCATCGATTCCACGGCGGAAAGGACGTGCTGCTGCTCAGCTTTTCGCTGTACAAGTGGGTGATTGTCGGCTACGATCGTCGCACGCGAGGCCTCTCGACCTTGGCGATGTACTCGTTCTCGGAAGATGCCGTGGGACCCGGTGCGACGTTGAAGGGCGAGCGCAATGGACGGGATCAGCTGCTGGGACTCTCGGCGCGACCGCTTGCGTATGTGGATCCGCAGACGCGATGCGGGGCCATGCTAATTTACTCGGACCAGCTCGTGATCGTGCCTTTCCGGAGCAGCTCCATGGAACTCTCGTTCTTTGACGAAGACGACGACGAGGAAGAGGACGAGTACGGTATGGAGAAGAGCAAATCGTCTTCTCGAGGCGACGGACAGCACCAGAATGGCGCGAATCCAGCGGAGGATGGCGAGGACGACGAAGACGAAGAGGAGAAAAAGCTCGAGGAGCTGGTCAAGGAGACGAAGCAGCGCGGTATGACGAGTGACATGAACAAGCGACTGCAGAATCTGCTCGACAAGAGTGTCAAGATCGGTGTCAAGCGCAAGCGTAACCACATGAGTGGCCTACTGTCGAACGAATTGACCGGTCGAGAGTTCCTGCTCAAGCTTCGAGAGCTTGAGATCTCTGGCAAAGTGATCGACATGGCGTTCCTTGATGGTTATTTGGAGCCGACCCTGATGATTCTTCATGAAGAGAATGAGAAAAACTCGACCGACGGTCGATTTGCTGGTGGCTACGATACTTATTGTCTGACAGTGTTGTCGATCAACCTGAACACTCGGTGCGTTGCTCTCGCTTGATTCGTCGATGGTCATGCATATCTAACTTATGTTTGCTTGCTTAAATAGTCTCCACCCGAAGATTTGGTCCGTGAAGAACTTGCCGTCCGACTGCTTCAGACTGATTCCATGCCGGACGCCTGTGGGTGGTGTCGTTGTTCTATCAGCCAATGCGATCTTGTACTTCAACCAGACTCTCTTCTACGGCTTGGCCACCAACATGTTTGCGGAGAAGACCGTGAACCAAACCATCTTCCCGTTGAAAGAAGCGATGTACGAGACAGCGTCCGGGTATCCAGACAAATTGAATCTGCTGCTCGAGAATTGTGAAGTCGAGCACCTTGGAAAGACAGAGATGCTGTTGGCAATGCCAGACGGTGAGATGTACGTTCTCACGCTGCCTTACCAAGACACAGCGCATCGCGGGGTTCACGGCTTTGGTGGGGCAGCCGCCGAGGAAGTTTCCCTCAAGCTCCGTCATCTGGGTTCCGGCTCGACAGCCTCGTGCGTGTGTGCTGACGACTCGCGTAAGACACTCTTCGTCGGTTCCCGCTCAGGAGATTCGGTCTTGTACTCTTACGTCAAACGGCGGGACCAAAGCTTGGAAAATGGCCACACGAATGGCACCTCGACAGGCGATACTGATGGAGTTGAGGGAAACGGCACGGAAACGAATGGAGACGATGACCACTCTGTTGAAGAGGTCGATGACGAGGACGATGAAGATGACATTTTTCTCTACGGCTCCTCCATCCGTCAGCTCAAGGCATCGGAAGATACTACTTCAAATGGAACACACAATGGCTCAGGGCAGCACCATGACTCGGGAAATAATGGCCATTACCATTACGAGCTGCTCCAACTTGACGTCCTCCCAAGTATCGGACAGATTACCTCGATGGAGGTGGGCACAGAACGAAATGCAGATTCCAACGAGCACCGCGAGCAACTTGTTGTTGGAGGTGGTTTCTTGAACAGCGGGTCCGTGTCAGTTGTTCATAGTGGGTTGCGACCAATCGTGAGTACTGAAGCTGAATTGAGCGGATGTCGTGCTATGTGGACGGTTTCTTCAAGCTTACCTACACCTGAATCAAGTCCTGATGGTCGACCGTACAATTCGTACTTGATTCTGAGTGTCGCTCAGCGCACGATGGTACTGCGCACCGGTGAAGGGATGGAACCTTTGGAAGAAGATAGTGGCTTCTACACGTCTGGGCCTACATTGGCCGCGTCGAACCTCTTCAACCAGCAGCGAATCGTGCAAGTCTTCAAGCAGGGTGCTCGTGTGATGATGGAGGTTCCTGTCGAAGATGATCCGGAAGCAGCCAAGCCAGAGCGCTCAAACGAAGAGGCGGCGGGTGATGATGAGGAAGAAGAAGAAGACGATGACGATGGACCAAAGGTTCGACTGGTATGTACCCAAGAAATCACCCTGGAGGGTGACATTGAATCGGGTGGTATGAACGTTGACTCCAGCAAAGTCGGCATCGTCTCTGTGGATGTTATTGATCCATATATCCTCCTGTTGTTGACGGATGGGTCCATTCGCGTATTGATGGGTGATGCCGAAGACTTGGAGTTGACAGTCATTGAGCCAGAAGTCCGCTACGAGGACGGCAACACCGAGCAAATTGAAGGCTCTGCTGAGTTTGGTGCCTGCTCGGCTTGTCTGTTTTACGACTGGGCTGGGATGTACCGAGATGGAGCGTGGGGAGAAGAGAATGTCAGCGAAGTCACGAGTGAGGCCACGCCAAAGAAGAAGCAGCGGCATGCGAACGATGATGAAGCGCAGGAAGAAGAAGAGTTGGAATCTTTGTACTCAACGCGGTCAAGTCATCAAGCGAAAATGCTCTTGGAGCTCCGAGAAGGTGAGTCTCACGATGGGGCCTCTGCTTCCACGCGATTATTACCTCAGGAGGAAGCTCCAATGATGTGTGGAGTATGCTTTGCCGACGGTTCGCTGCACGTTTACTCCCTCCCAGACTTCAAGAAGAAGGGTATTTTCCCGTATCTGACGTTTGCACCGGATATACTTGTGAACACGATGCAACACTTCCAGGAGAGTAAACAGAAGAATGTGTCCCACGCCGCTCCAGCCCTCGGTATCAACGCGATGACTGGGACAGCAAATGACGGTCGTATCAAGAAATCGCATACTGTCAACTCGCCCGTAGCAGATATCGCGATTCATCGCCTTGGTCCTAGCGAAGGACGTTTGAACTCGCAATACTTCTCGCGCATGGTTCTTTTGGTGTTTTTGGCGAACGGAGATCTACTCATGTATGCTGCGCTCCCGAAGATTGTTGCGTCCAACTCCCCAACCACGTCGTTCCAGTTCGTTCGCATAACGTCTGATCTCATCACGCGACCGTACTTGCCACCGAAAGCGAAGGCTGGATCCAGCCACAACGAAGCTGGTACAAACGCGGAGGCGAATACGACGGCTGTATTGACGAAACTTCGTGCTGGCTTCCGTTATCCGATGCTCACTCGCTTCTTGAATGTCAACAACATGAGTGGAGTCTTCTTCCGAGGGGCGCATCCGATGTGGGTTGTTGCTGAGCGCGGACACCCCACATTTGTACCGATGAGCGTCAACGCCGTGTCGCCTACTGTGCAGGCAAAGCCCACCGTCAGTGTACCTGTGCTCAGCTTCACGCCTTTCCACCATTGGAACTGTCCAAATGGCTTTATCTACTTCCACTCGCGTGGCGCTCTCCGTGTTTGCGAACTGCCGTCAAGCAAGACTTCGACGATTCTTCCTTCTAGCAGTGGTTTCGTCTTGCACAAGATCGAGTTTGGTGCAACAATTCATCACATGTTGTACATGGGTCACCATGGTCCAGGTGGTGTTGCAGAAGCCCTTGAATCACCGACATATGCTATTGTATGTAGTCGCCCTATGGTGCCGTCCGTGGCTGAGCAAGCTACGGCGAATGAAGAAGAAGAGGAGGAACAGCAGCCTGAAGAAGCTGATAGTAGTCTGAACACCAGCAACGTCATGGCACCGACAGCCGAGATGTACCCAGACCTTCAGGTTGAGGACATGGTGCACACAGAAGAAGACGTGTACGAGCTCCGACTGGTACAGACAAATGAGTTTGGCGAATGGGAGCGCCGCGGCGTGTTTCGCGTCTACTTTAATCGATTCGAAGTCGTGCTCAGCGTCAAGCTAATGTATCTCTACGACTCGTCTCTGCTCAAGGATGACGTTTCATCGTCTTCTGAAGAATGGAACAAGAAAAAGAAGCCGTATGTCGTCATTGGTACCGGWTACGTTGGTCCACACGGCGAAGATGAGAGTGGTAAAGGACGATTGTTGCTTTACGAGCTTGATTATGCGCAATATGCGACACAATCGGGCGAGAGCAGTGCCAAGCTGCCCAAGCTTCGTCTGATGTTCATCAAGGAGCATCATCAGGGCGCCATCTCGTGTGTCGCACAGCTCGGTCCGTATGTGGTTGCTGCCGTTGGCATGAAGATGATTGTGTACGAGTACAAGTCGGATCAGTTGATTGGGTGCGCTTTCTACGACGCTCAAATGTACATCGTCAGCATCAGCGTGGTGAAGGATTACGTCATGTATGGTGATGTCTACAAGAGTGTTCACTTCTTGCGGTGGAAGGAGAAGCAGCGCCAGCTTCAGCTTCTTGCAAAGGATTACGAACCATTGGCCGTTACTTCGACCGAGTTCAATCTCTTTGAGAGAAGGTTAGCTTTGCTCGCTACTGATATGGAGGAGAACCTGCACGTGATGCAGTACGCGCCACAAGATATTGAGTCTCGTGGTGGTCAGCGTCTATTGCGCACAAGTGATTTTCATTTGGGTATGCAAATCACGAGCATGTTCCGCAAGCAAGTGGGTGTTGCGCCGCCTCCACCCCGACCAGCGCATCAGCGTCAGCCCGTGCAACAGCCTTCTGGTCAGAATGTGTACGTGACGGTGCTCGGTACATCTGAAGGTAGTGTCAGTGCGGTGATTCCGGTTGGTGAACGCGTCTTCCGACGACTATTTACCCTCCAGAATGTCATGATCAACACCCTGCCGCAGAACTGTGCGTTGAACCCTCGTGAATTCCGTATGATGAAGTCGAATGGTCGTCGTCGCACCGGTCGTCCAGACGCGTGGAGCAAGCAGAAGTGGAAGAAGGGTTTCCTTGATGCCCACGTGCTCTTCCGGTTCCTGCATTTAGATTACGTAGCCCAGAAGGAGATTGCTCGCTGCATCGGTACGACACCCGAAGTGATCATTCACAACCTTCTCGAGGTCCAGCGCGCCACAGCCACGTTCCTATAGGTGAAGAACAAAGTTTACGGATCACTAACACAGGTATAATCAGTGCTGATGAGCAACGTCCTTGACTGGTGAAACTAGATGCTGAAGATACTGTGGGAGGTGTCCTTTCTCGTGTTCCAAGGACATGACGTTCGAACTAGAACCAATGCTCATGGGGAGACCATGCGACGTCCGCACTATAGAATCAGCATCGTTGAGCTCAAACCATGATCGTTGAAGAGACGATACCGACTGAGACGCGCAAAGGAGAGATTCCCACGGAAGACCATGAGTCAGCAGAGAACAGCACGGGAGAAGCCGCAGATAACTCCCTTCGGGCCAAATTCGAAAGCGATCGGGATCTGTGGGTGCTTCGAAGTCTCATGCTCGTGAGTACTTCATTCGTGCTGGGCATTCTCCTCCTCACTCCGAGTACGTAGCTTCCACATACAAGCCGACTGTGACTCCCTCCTGACTTGTACTAGTTTTTGTGTGTCTACGCGTGGACGGAGATGTTTCGTGGGACTGGTCAGTCGTGTTCATCCCCTTATGGGTCGTTGACGGCATCGTATATATTATTCTTGTCCTCGATTTATCCGTTGCTGGCCCAAGTGATCTGCCGCGCTGGTACAAGAAGTTTTTGCTCGCCAAGTCACTCTTACTGCTCGTGGTACAAGTTTTTATTGTGAAGAAGCTCGACAAGAGCCTTGATTGGAGTGTCGTTGTCGTCCTCGTGCCCTACTTCTGCTACGATGTCCTGACCATCATTGGCACCATCTATCGATCGATCAAGACGAGCAAGGAACCAGTCGAGTCGGACAACACCGCCACACACGTGTTGCTCAAGTTATTGCATGGCCCCCAYTGGATCCATCTCGTTCCCATGGCTATTCGCTTCGTGCAGATCCTCCTTATCGCCCTTCGCATCGACGGACACCTGGGCAACGCGAGTTGGTGGCTCGTGTTCATCCCTTTGTGGGTGGGGCTCTTGGCACTGGTCGCCAGCGTTGTCGGCGGCGTCACAGCACATAGCATCATCGGAGCAACCCTCATCGAGGACGTGCACGTGCGCAGTGCCTTCCTGACGTTATGGGCGGAATCTACCGCCGCGACGCTGGCGATGGTGGTGATTGTCGTAGTGGCGCCGTTCATCATCTTGGTCGCTCGGCTGGCGAGTGGCTCGTTTTCGACGTTCTTCATCATCCTGCCGTGGCTGCTCATCACAACCGCCATGTTTCTCGGCGGGGTCGGCATTTACGTCTGGTATGTGCTGCACATGTGCAGTGTTTCCGGTGCAGTCGATGAAGACGGAGTTAACGAGCCTTACACGACCGTGGCGGAGCGAGCCTAACCAAGTTAACAGGAATACCCTTCATCATCATCATCGTCATCAAAACCCCGCCCAGAGCACTTGCTGCTGAATGAAGGACAAGAGAACCTTCCATCACTCATTCCAAAGATGGGGGAAAGGGGGACGGGAGCTTCGGGGAAGCAACTCCCGCAGCAACTTCAATGTGATTGATTCAGAGTCTCCCGATGAGGTTTTATGACCTGATCGAGGGACGCGCCGTCTCTCTGCGGCCTTGTGATTGGACGACGACCTTATTCCGTGGTTCACCGTGAGGTTGAATGTTTCATCAGCTCTCGCAGGTGCCGGCACCACCGCCCCTGCCTGTGTTAACCCGTCACACCCGATACTCTTTCCATTCAATTTAACAAATGGACCAAACTCAACTGTGTACGACCTGTCATTTCGTATTTTAGGTGAATAAAGAACCTGTCGGGCGTTGCGTTCGCACCGGCCTTTTTTCCACAATTCCCTGGCGTGTATCAATTGTACGAGGTCGTGGTCTGTCACACCCACCACGGGCCATTCGTCGACTCGCAGCATGGCGACCGCGCTCCAGGTGGCCTTGGCAGAGGCCACCAGCACCACTAGCACCACTAGTAAGAAGCGCGCGTTGTCGCCCGTGGCCATGGCCGACTCGCCCACGAGCGTCACTTGCGCATTGCCCATGACGCCCGCACTGTTAGACCCGCACGACCTCGTGTTGCTCAAAGTGATTGGCCGCGGCACCTTCGCGCAACAAGTGGCGTTGGCCCGCCACCGCGGCACCCAGGACATGTATGTGGTCAAGACGCTGGACAAGCAGCGGCTCATCCGTCGCAAGCAGGTGACGCACACGCTGACGGAGAAGAAAGTGCTGGAGGACTTTGCCGGCGAGCATCCGTTCATTGTCAAGCTCCATGCGGCGTTCCAGACCGAGACGGATCTCCACTTTGTCTTTGAGTACTGTCAAGGCGGAGAGCTCTTTTTCCATTTGCAGCAACAAGATGACCAACGGTTCACGCCGCACGCCACGTTGTTTTATGCGGCGGAAGTGCTCGCGGCGCTGCAGGCGCTCCACGCCAAGGGCATTGTCTATCGCGACCTCAAGCCCGAGAACGTGTTGCTGGACGCGGAAGGCCATATCAAGCTCGCCGACTTTGGATTCGCCAAGGAAGACATGCGCGAAGGACGTCGCACGTTCTCCTTCTGTGGCTCGCCCGAGTATTTGTCCCCCGAAATGGTTGCGCAAAACGGACACGGCATGGAAACCGACATGTGGTCATTTGGCTGCTTTTGTTACGAACTCTTCACGGGCTCCCCACCTTTCCAGAACGACAACCTCCGTCGACTGTTTGATATCATCCAGGAAGGACGCGTGTGGTACCCATCGACGATGCCACCAGTGCTCGTGTCGCTGCTCCAAGGTCTCCTCTGTGTGAACCCACAGCGTCGATTCACTGCCGAACAAGCGATGAAGCACGCGTACTTCCAGTCAATGGACTGGGACGATCTACTCCAACGTCAAGTGGCGCCACCCATCGTACCCATCTGCACGGGCGTCGACTGCACTTTCAACTTTGACGATGGCTTCACGAGGGAACCCGTGCAATCGCTGGATCTCGACGCGCTCTGCAAGAAACAGCAGCAGCAGCCCGTCCAGTCTTCCTCTTCAAGCGGCGAATGGAGCAAGCGGTCGCGTCCTAATAGCTTTGAGTCACCAGAAGGCCCGTCGTTGACGCGCACCGCGAGCGCGCCCGACGTCTTTCTCGGGTTCTAAGTACATGGGTACATGTGTTTATAGTTGTTAGCCAAAGTCAATGTCAATATGCTTTGTGAACAAGCCTATTCTTGGCGGAGTGACGTCTCTCGATACTCATGAAGTTGGTGGACGACGAAGACAACACGCTCCATGAAGAAGAAGGCCCCAAAGACGCATCCGAGTCGGCCAATGAAGGCGTTGCGGACACTTCAGCTGGCTCGGAACCCATTGGGTCCACTGGCGCTTTCGGTCTTCGCTGGCCAAAGCCACAAGAGCTCTATCAACTCACTCTTCCTGGCATTTTGGAGATCGTGACGCACAATGTGCTCGCCGTCGTGCCAGCCGAACGCAGTCTGATCTACATGTTTGACAAGTCGACGAACCTCCTGAGTCTGCAAGTCACCAGCAACGACGACGAAGACGCAGCAGATCAAGAGGAAGAAGAGAGCGACCGGAGTTTCCCACCCGTCATGGGCATGATCAGTGCGTGTTTTCTCCAGCGACGATGTCTGAGGATGCAGGAACCGCACGCAGTGAGTGACCGCGAGACGTATCTTCATGAGATGATCGTATCTAACGCATCCCCTAACGTTGTAGCATCGCTCTTTGCATCGTGACTACGATGTTCCGAGGGATATGACGCTTCACTCGCTCGTTGTTGCTCCCATTATTCTTCACCATCGTGCGGTGGGTGTCATTCAGCTCCTCAATCGCTTCGATCCTCAAGATGGAGACGCGGCCTCGTTGTCCTCTCCACCGCCTCTCCTCAATAAAAACACTGGACGCCTGCTGGATGATGACGAAGTCCATCTTCGACGCACAAAACCCGCGCAACAGCAACGCAATCGCGTCGGATTCACCGCAAAGGACGAGCAACGTCTCATCCAGTTCGCTAGCCACGTCGCCGTAGGTTAAATCTGGTCTGTTGACTGCGCGTAGACCGAAATCTGACGATGTTGTGTGCCCATAGCAACTACTGGATCACAAGCTCAAGCAGCTCTCGCCCGCCGAAGCCGACGAGGCAGCAAAACACCTCGAAGATCGCGCAAAGAACGCGATGGAGCTGCTGAATATGATGAACGAGAAGCTCGAGATGCAGGCCACCGTGATTCCGGAGCTCACGATGCGCCCTCGACGGCGCTCGACGTCAAAAGAACCCATTGTTCAAGCTCCTCTCGCGAGACCACCACCGCGCATCGTCGAGCCACCTGAGCTCGAAGTCGACATGCTCAAGGTGATTGTGGGGATCAGTCGTGCACAAGCGCTCTTCCGCGGTCACCATCTGCGCAAAATCTATCGTTTGTCCGAGCTCTTGCAGCAGCATCGCGCGCAAAAGCGGCAGGAGCGCTCAGTTTTGGTGATTCAAAAGTCCACACGCAATTTTTTCGCTCAATGCAAGCGAACGAAACGACGAAGCGCCATTCAGACGATCAAGAAGGCGTTCAACGCGTACAAACTGCGTGCCAAGGTGGCCGAGGGTATCCATCTCAAGCGTGGAATTCTGAACAAGTTGCCTCGTCGTCGTGAATCAGCACTGCCTGTGCCAAGTGCTTCGGTCCCCAGCCAGCCAGCACCCCCGCGTCGCGTGACCGTCACTGAGAGACAACGCATCAAGAGCGCAAGCGACATCCAGCGGCACTTTCGCGGTCACAAAGTTCGCAAGCAGATCAGGAAAGCGCTTGGGTTCAGCAATATCTCCAAAGCCATTCGCAATATCGTCCTGCTGCAGTCCTTTATAAGAGGAGGCATCGCCCGCAAGCGCGTGCAGAAGATGCTCAAGGAGAAGCGGGAGCGACGAGTGCCCAACATGGTCTGCATGGTGAGTGAAGTACACTGGCGTATCATGCTGATGACACACTCACACTGGTTGTATGTTCGTAGCGCATCGCCTCCAACAATAATGAGACACCTGTCATTCCACAAGCGCCTTCGTATCCGCTTCCGCTACGCACTCCACGTCACCAACGCAATCCGACTGTGGACAATTGTACCACTGCGTGCATTTCGAGACTGGAACTCCCTCTACCACCACGAAATGAGACGAGAAGGCGCCATCCGCAACGGAAACTCCGCCTCTCAGATGGAAAATCGATCGCAAACAACCAAGAAGACGCGTCAAGCGGACTCACAATGGATAGTCGCCGCTTGGTAGCCTCGCCACTGCGTGGAACCACAGCTCGGACCGCACCAAATACGCTGGCACTGCTTGATCGAGACGGCAATCTGTCGCATTCCGATGCTGTTCGTGCGTTTCCAACTGTCATGTTCGATACAAGTTGCTTCAGACGGAAGAAACATCCGCCGGCTGTGCAGTACGTCGAGAGCTGGATACTTCGCAAGCAACCAATACCTCCAGTTGAGGAGCTGCGCAGTCCCTCGTCACCACCAAAGCTCCCGAGTCTGCTCCCTCGCCTCTCGGCACCCAGTCAAACAGCGTGGAAGGACTCGGAGCTGCTCTGTTGCTTTGTTCCTGCTCATCCTGGTCGACAACCCGTGACACCTCGTCGCCTCTCCATTCATCGCAGCTCTTCGATTCGGATTCGACCACAGACCACCAACTAAGTGGGACAGAATGACTAGAGCGGAAGGACACACTCGTAAAATGGATGAGAAATGATCCCACAGACACCGTACGATGCTGAACTCGCCACATGAAGCTTTCTCATACCAATAAAACCTAGGAAAATCCACATAGCAGAGACGTTGGTCAACACAAACTGTGGCAAGCAGTGTGTGTATCGGCCACTTGCTCTCGTGTTTCGCGTCTTTTGCTTTGCTGTTGTGGCCATTGAGGGTATACATACTACTTTCTCGTTTGTTGCTTTCTATCCTATTACCAGAGAAAACCTGAACTTTGAGATGATGGTGGACCACACACATGATACTTTTCGACTAATCCCCATGGAAGTAGCCAATTGGATATGCGCCGACCAGCATGCGACAGAGCTCGAAATGCTGGAAGACGMTTCGCTCGGTGCCGGTAAAGCGCTTAAAGTCGCTGTCTGCTGGCTCACGCACGTCCCCACCAACACACAGCAGTCGGTAGAGCTGCTTGGCGACGGACGGAGTCACAAACGTCGCAGGGCTCTCGTCGTCCGACTGGTGTGTTTCCCACCAAGACGAGCCTCGCAAGTGCAGGACGGAGCGGTCGTCTACACGCAGCCACACGCGAGAAGGGATTGACGTGTCATCGTTCATGTACTGGCCGCGCACGTCGCCCATGAAGACGTGCAGGGCGTTCGTCGCAAAACTGGGATACGGGTTGAGGCGGTGGGTGCACGGCGCCTTGTTCACGTGTACGCAGATCATCGAGACCTCGTCACCCTTGACAATGGGGAGAACCAGATTGGCGCCGTGTACTCGACGCGCCGCACGTGAGATGCCGCCGGCACGACGCTCGAGCAGCCACGTTAGGACAGAGGCGGACGGATCGAGCTGAAGGGGGAGAAAGTGGCTGAAGCTAATGAACCAGTCGCACCATGTGGCGAGGAACGCAGTGGCGTCGCCGTCACAAGGGCTGAAGGCGCCGTTCGAACACTGGATGCCGCGGATGTGGGGGCCGTACAAGTGCTGGAGAAACGTCGGCAACGGGAGAAGCTCGCCGTCGTACTGATAGGGCTCGTAGAGGTTGTCTGGGAGCAGACTACACGCGCCGATCGCTAAGAGCATGATCATGCGTGCGACGAAGAGCTCCATGGTCTCGGCTGTGACGTCCACGGCGTCGCGTAACACCAGATCAAAGAACACAGGAAGCATACGCTTTGCCAGTGGATCGGTCGTGACATTATACCAAAGGTACGCGGCACCCAACGTCAGCACCGGGTCCGACACATACGACACCACGTGGAGATCGCGTTGTGGACTCGCATACGACAAGACCGCCATGTATTCGTCGACGAGTGTTACGGCCAGAGGACTGCTCATACGTGCCGAGACCCCGACACGACACAAGATTGCCGCGACACCGCCCATCGCCTTCTCGAGCGCTCCATCGCAGAGGTAGCCACAACCGCCGAGCAGTTTCAATGCTGCCAACTTAATGAGACTATCCGACGACATCCGCAAACTCCACCACAATGGTCTCCCCATGAGCTCAAGTCGCTGGAATGCATCTGCTGGTAACGCACCAATGCGACGGGCAGTGTTGTAAAGTACATCCAGCGGTTGCGTGAGCACGAACGGTGGGAATCGCTTCTCCTTCTCGACACCCACCAGCGAAGCAGCACCATCCCAAACGGTTGGGTCGCTATCAACCAGCAGACCAATCACACCAGCTTCATCGCGGATTTCATTGGGCCATCTGCAGTAGCTGAAGGCGATCTGCTGGTTCGCTCGACTCAATGCGTTGCGTATCGTGTCGATTCGCCTCGTACCGTCTTGCTGCAACTCATAGAGAACCGATGCTTCGTCGATCGCCAATACCAGGATGCAGCTCTTGAGTTTGAGTTGCCTGGCGGCCTGTCTACTTGAAGAATGGATTTGCTGGAGTATCTGCGCCGAAGAAGAAGCCTCGCTGGTGAATCGGCCGCTCAAATCGCTGATAAAGACGCTGATGCCCTCCTCTGTGCTATATTTTCCAAATTCAGCGTTGACTTGGTCGGTGAGATACACTCGAATCATCGAAGTAGTGTCACCCTTGGCAATCGGGATCACCAGATCGCCCTGTGAGCGGTATTGAGGTGGAACAATGCCAGCAGCACGACGCTCGTGCATCCATCGGAGTAGTTCACCAGTTGGTTCGCGTACCAATGGGATAAAGCGGCTAAAAGCCACCTGCCAGTCCGTCCACGCATCGAGATTACCTGCCAAGCCTGGGACTTCCTGTGTGGGAACTCCCATCAGGTGGGTGATGAGTTCCGGAACCTTGAACAGATCAAAGCCGTAACGAGGGATTGACAAGTTGATATCCGTTTCGTCCGTCATGGCGACTTTCTCCACATAGTCCATCGCCAGGAGCAAGAGAACCCGAACGACAAAGAGATCCAACGTGTCGTTGCTGAGGCTCACATCACCACTGCGCACAAGATCGCGAAATTTGGGGAGCATATACTTCGATAGCGGATCGTACTTGATGTACTTGTAATGCCAGAGGAGACCCGCACCAAACGTTAGAATCGGGTCCGAGTCGTACGAGATCACGTTCAAATCGCGCGAGGGATTTGTGCACAGCAAGATGGCCATGTGCTTCGCAACTAACTCCATAGCAATCGGACTGCTGGCCCGCGCAGTTACGCCGACTCGACACATCAACGCTGCCACTGGGCCGAGCGACTTGGCGACTTCATTATGTCGCACCCGCCGACGAGCTTGGATGCTGCGAACGGCAGGAGCTGAGGGTACGGAAGGCGTCGACTCCACCACAAGGGACGACCCATGAGCACCACGCGGTACCATTCTTCGATAGGAAGAGCCCCGAGGCGTCGAGCGGCTTTGTAGAGTACGTCAATTGTCTGCGTGAGAACAAACGGCTCGAATGGTTTCTCGCTAGGCGCCGCGGGATCTTCCCCGCTTGCAACAGCCACTCTGTTGTCCACGAGCAATCCGAATATTTCCATGTGACTATAGCGCTGGTTGATAGTGCGAAACGCAGCACTTAGTCGTCGGATTTTGTCGCCAATCGTCTCAAATAGGTCCTCCGTGTCGTCAATTGCTATGACGAGGACACGTCGCGGATCACCAAGCCTGTTCTGCTTTGCGGCACTTGAAGACGCCCGTTC
>NSDO01000091.1:343918-354087 GCA_002286825.1 Lagenidium giganteum
CCAAAAAATTTGAGAGCCCTCAGCGAGGTAGGCCATTTCACATTTTGCCCAAGTCTCCGCAAGATGCCATACATCAAGGTCGCCACCAACCTCCGAGGTAGGATGCGGTACTGTTCGTTATCCTGGATCCCTTGGCTGAGTAGTCGTGTGCTTGTGCCATCATGTTCTGCAGCCATGCGCTTTCGTCAACGTGTAAGATCAACACCCAACGCAACCCAAAGACGTACGCGGCGCTTTCGGCTACGATGTTTGAGCAGTTCAAGATTCCAGCGAACCGCGTCTTCCTCAACTTGGACGACATCAATGAGAACAACTGGGACTTTGACGGCAAGCCGGTCGGCGTCTAAGTGCCCTAAGTGTCCTTGAACTTTGTGAATGTTGCTCAGCACGTTTTGCTTGTTGCTATCCTTGCCTTCGCCCTATCCTTTTTCAAGAGTGAACTCGCTAGCAAAGAACACAGTCCTCTGTTGGGCTTCTCCGTGGTCTTTGGTGGCCTCATAAGCAAAGACTCAAGCCAAAGTCCACAAGCGTTACTTACGTATTTGCCTACTCGTGTCGACGTGACTTATCCTGTCTGAACCGTTCATGTTGCTGCTGCTGCTGATGGTGATGAAGGTGAAGTTTATTGAGCGCAATTACTGTACTCTAAGTTCACGTTGATAATGGGCACCACAATCGAGGACGATTGAATTCCATGCATGGTACTTTCCTCTCTCACAGTTTCCCCGCATCGAGCGGCGACTAAGTTGACATAATTCTCTGTTCCAAAGCTATTAGAGTACATAATTGCGCTCAATAGACTTCACCTTCATCATCATCTCTCTCAGTTTATGTGGAAGCTATCGTGGGCAACTAGGACACCCACAAAATGCGGATAGATGAGGCTGCTTATACATGACATCACCATCGTCAGCTACTTCAGAGGCGTGATAACCTTGTGGTGGAACGGGAGTAGGGAAGCACAACGCCAGCAGAGTCCGACAACCTTCAACAGGCCATGACACTCAGCTCCTTCCAGTACCACGCAGAAAAGCCTCAGGTAGCGCCGATGCGTGTTGCCTACAAGGTCGAGCTCGGAGGATGCTTGCTTGCGTAATAAATAGTCACTGTACGCTGGATTCACAATCAGATTGTTGCCAACGTCCTGGGCAATAATCACACCTCAGGAGTGATGGTCTGACTATGTCGGAATGTTGTTTTCCAGCAACTGGACCAAAACATCAAATGTTGGAGGTCGTATTAACTCAAGAAGTACCGTAATCTGAATTTTGAACATGGATAACATCAAATAAAGAAGGTTTCGCGACCACTGAGTTCGGCGTTGAACGAAAATTGTCACAGTCTAATCTTCTTGGACTACAATACCAAGCTCATTCCTCATTTCACCAAGTTCCAAGCATCATGCCATTCATCAAGGTCGCCACCAACCTCCCACGCGCTTCGTTTGTTGCCAACAACGTCCTCAAGGCCTTCTCCACGAGTCTCACCAGCGTGCTTGCTACTCACGAAAAGGCAGTGATGGTGCAGCTTGAGTTCGATCAGGACTTGATTCTCAGCGGATCCACCGAGGTAAGATGTACTGACTTGCTCGCTTCACAACCAGATTACTAATAATTACTGTATGATTCAAAGCCATGCGCCTTCATCAACGTACGGACCATCGGTAAGATCGACCCCGAGCACAATCCAAAGACCTACGAAGCGCTCTCGGCGACCGTGCTCGAGCAACTCAACATCCCGGCGAACCGCATCTTCTTCAACTTGGACGACATCCAGGCCAACAACTGGGGCTACGACGCCAAGCCAGTCGGCGCTTAGGCACTCTCCCCCTAAAAGTAGCTGCGGTGTATACCACTCAAACAGTTAAAGCCTCTTTATTCTTGTGAATATCACGACATTCATGAATTGATTACATGAGTTGAAAGCCGTAGAGTGATAGTGTTGGGTCGATCCAGCCGTGCAAGCTGATGTGGTCCACATCCTAGTCGTATCGTCCAATAGAGGTCGTACTTAATCGAATGCTCCATGGGTTTTTCCTATTCGACCCATCGTGGGTGATTGGATTTTTCCACCTCCGTGCCTCTCCACCAGTGAAGCACGTCGCCACCCAATTCTGAGGAGCTCCGACCGCATCGACTTGGTCACATTCCAAAGACTCCAACGCAACGATGCCAGTGCGTGCTGCCTCCATGGACGTAGAGGACGACGTGTGGATGCTTACAGTGGCGTGTTTGTTTGTTGGATGCTCTAGATCCGTCAGTTCCAGGTTGTTGGCCGCAAGGCCCCTACTGATAAGGAGCCAAACCCTCCTGCCTACCGTATGAAGATCTTCGCCGCGAACGAGGTGCTCGCCAAGTCGCGCTTCTGGTACTTCCTCCACCAGATGAAGAAGATGAAGAAGACGACCGGTGAAATCTTGGACATCAACGAGGTCAGTGGCCGCGTCGTGCGCCTCCAGCCTCTTCCTCCACTCGTAGCATCGTCATAAGCGCTTGCCTGCCACGAGAGTAAAGTCAAGCGCCACCTACACTCACAAGTGTAGGTGGCGTTGGGGGCAGCTGGCGACAGGGCTAGTTGGGCCGCTGCCTCCAGCTTTATTCCAGCTTGCAAACCGCTTGCTACGAGATCGCGGTGTAATCCCGTTGTTTCGCTTTGCATTGGAGTCCTCACACCCGTCAGGGTCGCTTTCTGAGCGACTTGATGGCCGTGCTGGACGTCCACTAGCCCACTCACTGTCCTCGCCATGCGAGTCGACACTTAAGCCAAACAGACGACGGGTTATGACGCGATCTCGCTTACGGAGGAGGCTTGATGGCCTCTGTGGAGTTGATGATCCGCCTCATATACTCACCCAATTGTTTTTCTACCAACAGATTACGGAGAAGAACAACCGTGTCGTGAACAACTACGGTATCTGGATCCGCTACAACTCGCGCAGTGGCACCCACAACATGTACAAGGAGTACCGTGACGTGACCCTCTGCAGCGCCGTTGAGCAGCTCTACGCCGAGCTTGCCGGTCGCCACCGTGCTCGTCCACGCTCGATTCAGATCATGCGTACCGCCATCGTCGCCGCCAAGGACACCAAGAAGGGCAACGTTCAGCAGTTCCACGACGCGAACATCAAGTTCCCGCTCTCGCACCGCATCCCTCGTCCGTCGATCAAGAACCACCGCACCGTCTTCAAGGCCTCGCGCCCATGCACCTTCCGTGGTTAAACCCATGGAACTCTGTAGCATGTGGCACTCGCTCTCTCTGCTCGCTGTGGGGTTGGTTGGGACTCTGAAGCAGCTGATCCCTCGAGCAGGAGGCGAGATGCAGCTTAGGACACACTGGAGCATTGCGCGATAGTTCTGTTTAAGCGCCAGGTCGATATGAAATACAAGTCGATCTGTGGAGTCTTTCATTTTATTGTGTGTCAATGAACGAGGTCCGTTGTTGTTGTAACTTGTCGAGCAGGTGTGAGAGATGCTGGGCTTGTTGGCGGATGAATGTTGCCACCATCGATCGACCGATGTTGTCATGACCCTCAAGATTTGCCAACCGCTTCTTGATGGCATTGATCGCGGCCTCGATGTGCTCGTGACGGATCTGTCCTGGCCACTGGCGCTCCAAGGCAATGGCTTGAGCAGGATCCACCTCGATCAAGGCTACTCGAAGCAGTTTGTCCAGTTCACGACCATCTTGCTGGTCCGCCGCCACGCACACGTCTGGTTCCCATGTGAACAGCTCCATGTACTCCATCATCCGAATCAAGGGCTTCCGCACTTGATCCACGTCATTCTTGCCGACTTGGGAGTCGATTTGGAAGCGGAAGTGAGCGCAATCGTACGAGTTTTCGGAGAGCACAAAGCCGTGGTAGAGCAAATAGATGTAGTTGGGCTGGCCGTAGTTCTCGACAACTTGCTCTCCGGCTTTGAATTCCCACGACGCTTCTGTGATCGCGTTTGCCCCCGACGGATCCAAATTCGTATGATGAGGCTTGTGCTTCAGACCGAGCTCTGCACAATTGACCATGTCGAGTAAGGGCACAAGATGGCGCTGACCGTCCCACCAGATACTTCTGGAATCAAGAATGGCATTCGCCCACCGGATCCGTTCATGTGTGAGCCATTGCTGCTGCCGTAGTCCTGGGTGCTTAAGCAGCCATGTAGTGTCTTGATGTACGCGTGAACGATACGCTCGCACGAGAAGCCCAAGGTCTGTTTTATCCAGGATGGCAAGCTCTCCTCCGTCTTCTGCATAAAATAAAGGGGATCCGATTCGAGTTGAGGTCGGAAGGAGATCAAGATACGGCTTCCAGTACGACTGACGCGCCGCTGGACCGTATTTTTCAAACACGAGATGAAGAAGCAGCAGGTGCTGGTCGTTCCACTGGACTGACAGATGACGAAGCTGGCGAATGAATCGAGACTGCATTGCGGATCGGATATTCATGACGTACTGAACAGGAACACTGAGATAGGTCTCGCCAACAGCAAGCTCTTTTGTCGCAATCACCCCGTAGCCCATGTCGTTATTGACATATTCAAGCTCAAGTGAGTTGACGGGCAAGCCGAGGGTGCTGATCCATGCCTTGAATCGGGGCACAACTTTATGTTCGTCGTCCCCTTCGTCTTGTTCGGGGATCTGTTCATCATCCTTGAGACTTTCAAAGGATTTGTGGTCCGACGTATCGTCCTTGTGTTGAGCTAGGCTCTTGAGAGAAGCTTGGAGAATGTCCTTGCGCGAAATTCGGAACCGGATGGCATGATGGTCGCTTGGGCTTGACTTTTCAGTCTCTAAGAGGAGCGAATCCTCTTCGATTGTCGTGGGGTACGCCTCAAGTTGGCTTTGCACGGCGTTCTCATAGAATGTCCACTGAAGATTTGGTTCAAAAGACGTGGATACGGGGTTTTCATGTATGCATCGGCTGTAGCTGGCTGATTGGCCGCAAATGCGGAGCTCCTCATCTGATACGTGGTATAGAGTGAAAAAAAACTGCGCCGTGTACTCGTCTTGAGGACTGATGGCTCCGTCGCGCTGGATACAAACAGATGGACCGTTCGCCACACCATAGTACCGCAGTATCTCGAGCTTTCGATTCTCCATGTCATCTCGAGGGAGCGCTGGAAGTTGAACGCTCGCACAGTCGAACGCATTGTCGGGCATGATAAACCCGTGATAGAGAAAGTAGATGTAGTTGTCGTTGTCGCCGTAGTCTTCGAGCACTTGAGCACCTCGGATCGTGGCTCGATCAGCGCGAATGTCCATCCCCGCACCCTCAAGACGGTGATACTGCAAGAAATGCTGACCATTCTGATGATGTCGCTCGATTTTCTGCGACGCACCGTTGAAAATATCGCCAAACGGCACGAGAAAGCGACTGCCATGCATCGAGAAGGCTCGAGAGTTGATCAGAAAGCGAGCCCATTGATACTGTGGCAAGGTGATGACGTGTTTGGAAGCAAGGACCGTTCGAAAGAGTCGTCGGAAGCGCTGGAAGGCAACCTTGGTGCGCCGTCTCTCTTGTAAAGCAGTCTTGATCATTCTCTCGTCCTGTAGAGCTCGAACGTGTTCGTCTGTTGGATAGAAGAGTGGCGTCATAATGTGCTTCAGAGCCTCTTCCGTGCGTTGTGGCAGAATGTCGAGGTACGGAAACCACGTAGAGTTCGATCCCTTGAGCTGTTCAGTCAGCAAGAACGCTGTCAGGAGCTCGTCCGATGCCTCTCGGAGCTTGGTGAACTTGGGAAGTAGCTCCTTTGGACTCGTTTTCATGATCGTTTCTTCACACCTAGCACATCAGAAACCCATTAGAGCCTCTTATTGAGCATATCAGAGTATAGCAAACGTACATGATGATGCGCTTGGGGACATGGAGCACCACATCGTTCTCTTCGACGTCGGCAGTGGCGAGAATCCCTCGTCCCATCCGCGGAAAGAGGCCAATTGTGACGTTCTTGCGGACACCACCGGAGTCTTCGAACCACTGGAGGAACCGCTCGTTCCGTAATACATCCGCATTACTATTGGGAAGCGATGTAGCGTCATTTCCACGTGAGAAACCGGCAAAGTATCGCGACGACGGGAGCACCAGCACCGCGATCACGACCACACAGATGGACCCCAAGACGCTCCAGAAGGCCGTCTCGCCGCGAAACTTCGCCCGCTTGTCATCCTTCGTCTTGCCTATCCATCTGTCGCCTTTGTCTGCCGTCTTGAGCTTCATAGCGTCACCAAGCGCCGTCCGATTGCGAGGTCGCTTCGCCTTGGTCATTGTGCCCATTGCCGGCGATCCAATTCCGTAGAAAACTTCAACGGATACCTTCGTGTCACCTTTCTTTCCACCACCTTCGTACCACCTCCTATATAGTTACCTTCCGACGACATTGCTGGAACCGTCATACCCAAAATGAGCAAGATGACGGAGAAAGAGGATGCGAGTCGCCTTTGAGCCAGCGTCATGTACGTTAATGTATCGCCTGTGGCCTTCCGATGTCTCTGGATCTGTCTTCTGGCGCTTCAGATGGCGTGCTTCCTGTACTATGCGCTCTTCGCACGACTCTATGCGCGTTTGCCGACCATGGGACTCGCCGTGCATCTCGTATCGTTCAAATTGGACACGATGGGCCCGTATTACTCCGTTCTATCAGCCACGCACGGCATCTTTGCCGTCGCGCACGGATTCTACGTGCTTGTGGCGCTGGTGGGGTCGCTACGAGCGCGAAAACTATGCTTTTTGACGGTGCAACAGTGCTTTGCTCGACATGTCGCCGTGCATCCACGAAAGAAGAGCGCGGCCAGTCGAAAGCAGTCAACGCAGCCGCGACTCCCGACAGCCAGTCTCTACGAGCGCGTCTTCGGTCGCTACGGTCTTTTCGGCGTCGAAGGCAAGTACTTTGACGTGTTGCTCGTGTTGCGCGAAGTCCTCGAGACGGGGCTTCAGATGCAACAAGCGTATCGACTGAGTCACTTTGCCCCACGCAAGTCGCTCAATCGCTTCTACGTCGCGCTACTCGTGCTCAATGGCTGGGCGACGCTGGCGATCCACGTCGTCTTCAAGGACTCGTCGATGAGTCGACGGATGTTCTTGTTGTTGTGTGACGCCGCGCTGGATCTCATGTCCTCGGTGATCGTCCCCATGACGCTCATGGCCTCGTACTGGCGAGACTACGACCCTGTGGTCACGGGCTTTCCATACGACAAGTGGCTCAACGACAGGTGGTTCGTCAACATTGTGAATGAGATCCCGTTGATCCTCGTGACCACGTGGGCAGACTTTGCCGGTCGCTTCATGTTCGCCGCCGGCCTGTTGTCGTGCTTGGGCAACATCAAACGCATCGTCCGCATTGATCCATCACGACAGACTCAGAAAAAGACTCGGAAACTCATTGCACTGATGCCAGTCCGTCCAACTCTGTCGTCGAAACGGACCAGCCTAAGACAGTTGTGGAGTACGCGCGCCTCAAAGCACGAGAGTCCGTTGAAGCGGCGCTTGGATGCGATCGTATACCTAGTCTTTGGCCTCTCCGGCACCATTGTCCTCGGCCTACATCTCCACGCCGAGACGATAGCGAGTCCGATTGAGTGTCATATGCAGACTCGACCGTGGGGGAGTACCAAGCCAGCCTGTGCGTTAGTGGTCTTGGACTGCTATCAGGAGCAGATCATGGGAACCGAGGGAGAAGTGTCTTCTCGATGGAGCGAGCTGCATATCCCAGGAGTCTTTCGTCTTGTCGTGCGGCATTGTCCTCAACTCGCTATGCCTCAATCTCTTCAGGACTTTACTGGTGTCAACACGATCAAGATTTACAACTCGACAGTCGTGTCATGGGAGGAACTTGCCGCACTGACGGGGACAACGCATCCCAAGCTACTGATCTTGATTATGGTCCGCGTGGAGTTTCCCAATGGAGAGCTTCCAGTTGGATTACTCTCGCCCAACTTTCCTAGGCAACTCGTCGACGTCAAGATGTGTGTGACCAATCTAAAGACGCTGCCGTCGGACCTGGACACCAAGTGGGGGCAAGGCACAGGAGCGGGCATTTACTTGTTTGAGCTCTCCCAGTTCGATTCGTTCCCACTTGTGATCACTCGACTGCGTCCTCGTGAGGTCTCGTTCGCCAACAACCACATCACACAGTTTCCATTCGACGCCGTCCCGCTTCCAACACTGCGGATCTTCAATCTCGGTGGCAATCCTATTGAATCTCTCGTTCCCGACGCCTCCAGCAAGAGTAAAGTCGCTGTGATCGGAGCAAGTGTTCGATTCTATCTGGTCGGAACCAGCATCTCGATGTTGCCTGCATGGATGGACGGTCGGTTGAAAGCCTGGTTGGATCGTACTTTCACTCGTCCCCCGGTGCATCTCGCAAAGACATCGTTTTGCAGCTCAGTTTCCAGGCTTCTCAACGGAACAGTAGCGAGTTTTCCGGAGGATGCGGATGCTCGAGGCGTTGACAAGGCCTTTGTCATGAATGCTACTCGTGCAGACGCTGTTACTTGGAATCTACAGCAATTGTGTGCACCTCAACAGTCGTTCTTCTACCCACTTGCGTTGGAAGATTCGTGGCATGGTCTGAACAAGCCACCGGTTTGACGATACGGAAAGATACAAAGGAGCTAGCTGCCTGTGAAATAACATCCTACGCTGTTTTGGTTATGATGATTTACGACGACAATACACGTGTCAAGCCTCACTCCATGCCTTCAAGTTGGGTGCAATGCATCCGCGTTACAACACACGGCTCAGAATCGTGCGTCGTGTGGAGCTCCAGCAATTGTGCGTCTCACAAATAGCGATTTATGCACGCGCACTTGAAGATGCACGGCATGGCCTGGTACAACGTGCTCCTCGTTGGTATTATTTTAATTCGAGCCGGCTGCAGTGGTTGAGATCACAGCATTTTGCAGATGTCGAGATTATAATGAGCTGGTGGACGACCTAAAATGGTGTGGTGCCTCTCTGGAATTCGCGCACAAGTTTTATGCAGACAAGAATAATCTGCATTGACGAACCACAAGCATCGATCATGTACGTGGACGTATCGCCGCGGGGCTTTCGCTGCACGTGGTTTGGACTACTGGCGCTACATGGCATCTGCATCACTTACTACATCATCCTCGCTCGTCTCTATGTCCGACTTCCCTCGCTGATGCTTGCACCGTATCTCGAGTTCTTCGAATTAGACTCAATGCAGCATTATTACCCCCTCTTTGCGGCAATGCACGCCCTTTTGGCAGCATTACACCTGTCTCTTATACACATCTAGATGTGTATAAGAGACAGGCATTACACTGCTTGTTCGCGATGAGCGCCGTGGCAGCCTCGATCCGGTCACGACGGCTGTGCTTCCCAACACTCAAAGAGTTTGTCCGGGACCGACGGCTTGTACATCCCGACAAGAAACAAGGAGGCCGACGCACAGCAAGCGCCTTGTGGTCTGGTCGATACGACCGCGTGTGTGGCCGTCAAGGCTTCTTTGGCATCGAAGGCAAACACTTTGACACCTTGTTTTTGATCCGCGAGATCATCGAGACCACCCTCCAGACCCAACAGGCACATCGATTGAGCCAATTCGCACCTCGCCAGTCGCTCAATCGCTGCTACGTCGCCTTGCTGTTCATCAATGGATGGGCAACATTCGCTATTCACGTTCTCGCCAAGCGCTCGACAATGGGTCGTCGAATTCTTGTGCTCGCGTGCGACGCAGCACTCGATCTTATGTCCTCAGTCGTCGCGCCAGTGACTTTGATGGCCTCGTACTGGCGCGATTACGATCCAACTGTTGGCGGATTCGGATCAGACAAGTGGCTCAACGACGAGTGGTTTGTGAACGTCAGCAGCGAAGTCCAGTTGATCCTCGTGACGTCGTGGGGCGACTTCGCCAGTCGATTTCTCTTCGCGATCGGTCTGCTGCAGTGTGTGGGCAACATCAAACGCATATTACGGGTCAATTCGCCACAGCAAACGCGTCAAATTGTCGTCAATCCATCCGATCCTACTCCCAGAGCGCCGACAGACAAGCTTCTCTCTTCGACCTTATCCATCACCGCAATTTCGTCACAGTTCCGACGCACCCACTGGAGCATTGCGATATACACGGCCTTTGCCCTTGCCAGTACAGTCGTGCTCGGTCTTCATCTCCACGCAGAGACACTTGCGAGCCCTGTCGAGTGCTACATGCAAA
>NSDO01000092.1:4462-131334 GCA_002286825.1 Lagenidium giganteum
TAGTTGTAGAAGTCCCGTGCTAACCTTTCACCCCTGACCACGCATAGTCATCCCGCCTTTCGCGAGCTTACCCACACGCCCACGGAATTCACCGCGGAGGTACCCTCAGGCTGACAATGAAATATTTTTGCCCCTATTTATGCTTACCATTTTGGGCGACTTGGCACGGCTTCCAAAACCAGTTTTCTTGCCAGTATACAAACTTCAAGTCAAGTGCCATTTTCCCGCCATCATACCTCTATAAACATTAATAGTGAGTAAATACATAAAATATTAGATTATAAAGGAAGAAGGGGGGTGTTCCTCACAGGCACCAAGCCTTCGGCACGTGTTGCACCTTGGTGTGCGTTGCAGGTTGACCGTTCAGTCCGGTAACACCGGGAGGCTTGGAGTCAACTGGATTCGCTTGGGTTGACCAGATCCAGTTACGATTACAAATATATGCTGGTAATTTACCCTGTGTCGTAAATTACGATTGACTTCAAAACGTAACCCTCAATCATGTAACCCCGCCCTGTACTGTTTACGACTATATTAGTAGCCCTGAATCGTACTGATATCGTCATAATAAAGCGCTGCGAATGGTGCATCTTCTCGAAACAACATCGAGTTGGGCGATGCAAGCGGCACGGCGTGCCAGCAAAAATGCGCAGTCCGCGCTGTGGCGTGCCAATGTCGCCGCCATGAAATCTGTCACCTACGGCGATATTCCGTGCTGGGGTAGAGCTATGGGTGCCATCATCCCAAATCAAGCAGTGTCGATGAAGGTGAGCAAGGATTGTTCATGTGGTAGTTGGAAATGGACGCTCATGCTTCTCGCTCTGCAGAGTTTCACGCAATTGAACGCAGCGTCGGCAGCCTCTGTCTCGAAGGAAAGACCTCGCGTTACTGCTTCGGCGACTGTGGGGCTCAAGATGCATGCGTTAGTCGCAGGGGCTGCTACTTTGGCAGCTGCGGTCGGCTTTACCACCTCTCCTGCGATGTCAGAAGCCAATCCTGGGGACGACGATCAAGACAAAGTAAGATACTGCATACAAATGCCTTCTCTGCGTGTGATGAGATACTCATGAGTTGCATTATGGCATTGTAGCGCATTGAGTACGCCGAGGTGGTGGAGACGTTGCGTGAACAAGTGTCCGAGTTTCGAGCGCTCTTGAAGAACTCGGACGCGCGCATTCCCAAGTCTTTCCCGATCCAGAAAATTGGCATATCAAGAGTGCATGCACCAAACGGAGTGTCGACCATTCGCATTGAGTTCGTGTGCCCGGCGTTCATCGACCAAGAGGCGATCCTTGGACGCTTTCTGTCGTGTATCCAGAAACCTGGAGCATCGGCTGCAGATAGCGCACTCGTCGAGGTGTACCCAGTTATTTCAGAGAAGACAGAGAAGATCAGTCCGTATGAGTTGCCGTCTGTTCAATACGTTTACACCAATGGCCATGGTTCGTTCCAGTTCATGCGTGCGAAGAGCAATATCAACCGTGACGCCGGTTCTCGATTTGTCTTCTACAAGGACGAGTTTTTGACTTCAAACGAGATCGAAGCTGTCGTGGAGGCGTACAAGGAGATCTACTCACGACCGCATGTAAATGCGTTCTTCCGCCATAATCTCGAACAATCGCGACGAAAGATCCTTGCAGACAAAGACGGCAGTGACCCCATGGGCCGACGCATGTCGGCTGGCAACAAAGATGAAGCAATCCAACAGCTACAAGCCCTTGGCATTGAAGTCTACGAACCTGGTGAAGGAGAGAGCTCTCTGAACTGGGATAGTTTGGTGAGTTTGCGGTCCGTTCAGTCGATCTCTTTGTGGTCATTATTCATCCTTATCGTGGGATACAGGCGGGATACGACGCGGTGAAGCTTGAGATTGAAGATACGGTGGTGCTGGCACTCCAAAACCCTGAGCTCTATGAACGCATCGCGCAGAAGACACGCTGTCGCTACGAGAGCAATCGCCCACGAGCTGTCTTGTTCGAAGGGCCCCCAGGCACTGGCAAGACGCTGAGTGCTCGAATCATTGCGCAACAGGCGGGCATTCCGATGATTCACATCCCAATTGAGAGTGTTGTCTCCAAGTGGTATGGAGACAGTGAGAAGAAAATGTCGGCCATCTTTGACGCATGCGAGAAACTCGACGGAGCCATTATTTTCATTGATGAGGTAGGTGACGACATGACGTCGAGATGGCGGCTCCAAATTTCTTATCGTTGATGATCGGCAGATCGACGCTTTGGCTGGAGATCGTTCTGGCGGTACAATGCACGAAGCATCAAGACGAATTCTCTCTGTGTTGTTGCAGAAAGTGGAAGGCTTCGCGTCTGCGAAGAAAACCACGGTCGTGTGCGCGACCAACCGGTGAGAATGGAGTCAGAGCACCAGCTTATTATTTCGTGTGTTGACTGGAGGTGACTTGTCGTGCACAGCAAGCAAGATCTTGATTCCGCCCTCTTGAGTCGTTTTGATCTGTGCATTCGATACGAATTGCCGGATTCCACGACCCGCAAGGCTGTGTTCCAGAGGTTAGTACTTTGTGTTGTCGACGCCAAGGAGAAAAATGGCTAATTTTTCGTGGATGATACAGATATGCAAAGCAGCTTGCGGACGAAGAGTTAACCGATCTTGCGAACTTATCCACTGGTCTTTCTTGTCGCGATATCAAGGAGGTGACTTGAAAACCATCCGCATTAACTCAATGTCAATACCTGTGCTGACGGCATTCCTTCGTCAGATTTGTGAGTACGCAGAAAGAAAATGGGCGTCCAAAATTTTGAAGAAGGAGGTGACTGGGGAATTGCCTCCACTGCAATCGTACGTTGAAGCAACCAAGGTACACGTTGCTGGTGTTGGGCAGCCAAACCGTCCGCCAGAAGTTTTTGAAGCTTAACTGCCGGGCAATAGATCGGGCGTCTGGCTCAGGTTCCTCACAATGTGGCACCATGTAGCTAATAAAAGGTGCCAGACACAACATGCTGATACTGTTCACGTAATTGCGCTTCCAACTTTCCTTTGACTGCCAGATTTCGTTCTAAGAAGCAGCAATCGATAATTAGTACCTCAGCGCATTAATCACATCCACAGGGAAGGTCCTCACCGAGCAAACTGAGAGCAGTTTTCATGAACGCGGTGCCAGTGGCAATCTCACGAGCTTGACAATGTCGCACACCCTACGATTGGCTTCATATCAAGCATGGCCCCATACGAACCATCACAAGCATGCATACCATATTCCAAGCTCTTCCAGTAAACCACTCAATATCGTCGCCACTGATGTTGAGGCCCATACTCTCGGATAGCTGGAGAAGTTGGTCCAACCACTCTGAAACCTGAGATGGCTCATCTGCAAGGTTGATCAACCGTCGAAACAAGTAGCTAAACTTGCTCGTGTCTACGGAAGTTCCTTGTAACATGATTTGAAGACTACTTTGTCTCAGCCAGTGGACTATTCATACACACTGAGCCGTACGTACGCGTTCTGAAAGAATTTTCTTGCGAGAGCTTTCTGTTGCTGGCGAATCTATACCTCGTAGCGTGTTGGAAACATCCTATAGCAGGTACTCCAGCTCCACTCTGCGCCGTACCTCAATAGATTCATCATACTTCAAAGCATGCAGGACCAGTTCTAGAACCGCATGAGGACACAGTGATTGCAAGATTTGAGAAAATGTCTATCCTTACCGCCCAATTCCACAAAATCGTCAGTGCTACGATTAGTCTTCTCTTGGCATTGCAAATAAATGCCGTCCAAATTCATATCACCAGCTCGCAGTTTGATTGCGAGCGCACATTTGACCTACGGAACATTTGTCACAAAATTCTAATCGTACTCACCATTAATACTGAACTTACCAGAAACGACTCCGTGTCAGCAGTCTCGTGAGACAGTTCTTTCTTCATAGTGCCATACTGATCAATCAAAACTAGTATTTGCTTCAAGTACTCTATGTCGTGAGTTTCAAAGCTCGCCATATCCATCGCGATACATGCGAGCAAGCTTTGCGACTGTTGTGCATGAAGCGGAGATTTGTCCCCATACAGTTCATTGGCGAGCTGTGCCACACGAGATGCAGAGAGGAACATTTCGGAGTCCTCTAAGCTCTTCCCGAGCATAAAACTTGTCATGACGAGTTAGAAGTGATTCAATTATCATATCTTGGAGCAAATATACCTCATTGCGTAAAACCACTCGAAGGTCTCTACCGGACCGAAATCAGCGACATCGCCGGGAGCCAATTGCTCTGCGAACTCCACGAAAGATTCGCTCAAGGCCTTGAATCTCTTGATGAATACGGTTGATGTGTCTGAGTTTCTCTTTTCAACTGCATTATACGCCAGTTGACCGGCGTTTTGAAGAATAACCCCCGCTGGAATTGGCGCTGACTTCGATTGGCGTTGAGATCTCAGCAAACCAATCATTTCTTCCAAAACGAGCAGAGTGCTTTCGTCATCCTTTGCCTCATTGCTAGCCTTTCCAAACACGAGAAGGTCTTCGAATCGAAAATCGTGTTGTCGAACCAAGAGAGAAAGAAGGTACTTCGTGTGCTCTTTGGATGGCGCGTCACGACCGGGTTCATCCCTGATGTTAGCCCTAAAGAGCGCAAGAAGAGATTTTTTTGACTTGTCTGCTTCATACGCTTGGTTTGCAAACGTTCCAGCCATTTCAACTCGACCTAATTGAAGATTGCTCAGAGATAACACGCTGCACGAGAATTGTGTCAGCAGGCGCCATCAAAAGTCCCCAAACACATACACACCGGAAATTTCGTGCTAGTGCCTGCGCTGAAGACGATAGAGCAACCCCCAGTTCTGCCCAATCAATTGCCTCCTATATGCATCAAAAGCTCGTAAGCGTCAGGTTGCGATGCCACAGTGGAAAACATACCTCGTGCAGAGAATGATTCACTGCGTGTTGTGTAGCTTCGTGTACTGTTTGAGTGATGCGCTGCACATGGGAAGATCGATCATTTCTTGGTGCGATTCGTGAGATTGTCTGACAGCAGCTGTACGTCATTGCGAACTCACCGTGATGTATCACTGAGAAGTTGCTTCAACTCATGCATCGCACGATTTCTATGCTCTGGTAAACTCGAAAGAGCAAGACTGCATGCGAGGTCAATGTTGATCTCCAATGCGTGCTCACCATAGTGCATTGTCAATTCGCGAAAAAGAGACATTGCCCGCTCGTCAAACGACAAAGCGTTCGCAACAATGCGCACTGCTTGTAGAGACTCGGTCATTTCGCTCTGCTGAAACATTCCCCGCACTGCTTGAACTGCTTTGTCGAAGAGTTTATTTGCAGAGTAGAGCTGCACCATTGCTTGAGCTGCATCGCAATCGTGCTTTTGAGGCAGCAGCGCAAAACACTGTTCCGCACGCCCGACTTCGCCTAGTGATCTCCAAGCGTCGATGCTGTTTTTCAGCAATTGTTGCTTTAAACGGTCGGCCAACTCAACCACCTCATCCTGGGTGCTTCTTACAACATCTACCAATCGGAGTGCGACTTCCGTGAACGAGCACTGTTTTTCCCAGCATCCATAATTCTTGTAGAGGTCGCTGATGTCTCCAAGTAGCACCATCAGGTCACTCGCAAAGCTGGGTAGATATGGAATCAACATCCGTAGGTCCTGCATCACATCCACGATTTCCGCGGCATGATCGTTCGATGACGCTGAATCAGCTGACATAGCCATCGATACGCGAACCCGATTGCAGCAGCAATTCCATACGTCTTCCAATATTTCCTCAAACTCGAGCCCACTTCTCCGCCGCTTCAAGCACGAGATGCCGATACGAGACCACAATCCCAGCCCGCAGTCGAGTGCGTCCCGAGTCATCTTCAAATATTGATCGGATCTGGCTGGGTCCCGCGCCGCATTGGCAAGTAGATGCTCTCCCACACGACCAAACGACCGCATGATGTCAATACATTCATCCACAAATGTCGATGGCGCAGTTCCGTTTGAGGCGACTCGATCCTGCGTATCTCTGCTGCCCGACAGCGCGAGTCTCATGACCTCGCACGCCAGGAAGCGCGACCGCATCAACACAAACACCATCTCTTTCATCTGATCTGCGTCACACAGTCGCATAGCATTGCGTGAAGCGTTGTAGAGCTGAATGCCACAATCGAGGATCTTGAAGCCCGACAACACGATGATGCGCTGGGTTTGACTCGCAACAACGCTCTTCTGCAGCATCTCCAGTGTCTGACTCAACTTCACCATAGCATCGTCGTCGCGTCCGTCTCCATTGAGCTTGTCCAGCCATTGCCGCGCGGCATTGGCATGCTCCAGCGCCAGCGCCGCATGATCGTCCGTCATCGCGCGGGAAGAAAGGGAAATGCAGGCACCAACACTCCACCTCAACTCGTGTCTGCACTGTGGAAATACATACCCCGTGATTATCGATATTCCCGTGGGTGTCTGGCGGGTGACGGAGGAACGTGAGCGGTTTGAGCAGAGCATGGAGAAAGCGATGACGCGGGCGATGACGACGACGATCGCGCTGTTGGCGCTGATCGGCATCAATGCGATTGTTTCTGACGCAGCCCCGAAGGTGCCCATGAAGATTGTGCCTCGGCCACGCCCTGCGTCGGAAGTGGAGGTGGGCCCAGTCCCGTATCGACCACCAATGGCTGCTGCAGGTGGGAAACGTGCATTGTGATGATAGGTGATGGTTTGATGACGTGCCTGATCTGTGTGTTGCAGGTCCACGAGCGCATGAGGCTGATCTGATGCCATGCCTGAAGGACAATTCCGTTGTTGTGGGCGAGACAGAGTGCGGTTCCTGGCGGCGGATGGTGTCACTGTGTTTGGAGCGCTCTCGCTGACACGTGGATTGTGGTTGTGTAGCTCCCTTTTGGATGTGTGCCTCTACAAGAATGTCACGTTCATCCCGAAGGCTACCGGTGCTGAAGGCGAAGAGAAGCCCCAGCGCAAAATCCTCGGGTACTGCTTCAGAACGCTTGTGGGATTGGCGATGGCGACTGCTGACTTCGCGCGTTGTTGTTGTGCAGAATGTTTCGCGGTTGGGCTGTCGACCCAATTATGATGCAATACAAGTACATGGCGTTTGACGACGGTGACTACTGCGAAGGCGGCTACGGCGCGCGCTACTCGTTTGCGGTCGAACTGGTGCCATCTAAAGATGAAAACCAGCTTCCGGTGTTGTACGACATCCGCCAAACCTCTCAGTGCGTGTACAACGCACGTCTGTATGTCTACGTGTCACCGGAGGCCCTATCGGCTGCAGATGGGCTGCAATCCCCCGGTGTCGTGGACTTCAGCCCAGCGTCCGACAGCCTGCCTCGTGTCTGCGGTGAAATGAAATGCAACTATGACACAATCCGAGAAAGCATCAACGATGTGCGGCGAGAGGTAAGACCTTGGTCATTTTGGACGTTGAAGTCCATCGTCATGACGTTTTATTGTGATCAGGTGGATGCGGTCAAGAGTATTGTGATGGAAGCGCTTGGACAAGGCTCCGACGACTCGGCGTCGTTGGGCACCATGACGATGGAGACGGCAAGCAACATTGTCAAGACATCGGGAAATATCCTGGAGCGTGCGTTGTCTCTTCTTCATACGCTTGAAGAGGCCAAGAAACCAAACCCGGAGCTCGAAGTGAACGAAGTCAAGCCTCCTGTGGTCTCAATTGAGGCTGAGGCAGCTGGAGATTTACCACAAGATCAGCAGGAGACTCAGGATGCTGCTGCAGCAGCCGCTGAATAATTCTCTATTCTGCTTTGTATTCTGGCACACCCTTTCAAAAATAAACTATAGTTGTGCTGTCGCCGTTCCGCCTTATATGTGCATTGACCGGTAGTGCCGGCGAGTCCGTGAGCGCATTGATGGCGTTCGATCCTCGGGCGTACTATGGCATCTTCCCGGCACCCACGAGCAGCCACCTATCGTCACCCTCCTGGTCATCGCTGCACTACACTACTGTTGCTACAAACAACGACAAGGAGAAGAAAAGGAGGCTGAAAAGAAAGCTATGGTACAGCTCAATCCGGGACGGCGGCGCAGCTGCCTGAGCGTGAAATCGCTGACAGTGAGTTGACGATTATGCAGTGAACAGCTCGAAGAAGTGATTGGGAGCTTGGAGCGGTTGGAGGTATACACGACATGTTGGGCAATATATTCGAAAACAAGCTCTAAACGGATGCTGTGTTGTAGTGGGTCGGCAAAAGCAGTGTGCAGCCGATGAAAAGCATCGAGGACGAGAAACCGAACATTCCAACCAACCACTCGATAGATCTCCGACAAGAAGTCAACACAGTCGCAACCAATTCATTCCCAGGGACTCACATTGAGTCACTGTTGCAGCGGGTTATCCAGCAAAACGACGATTTACGCCAAGCAATCACAAGGTGAGAATCATCAAACAGTTTTTGTCTCGCTGCCTTGTTCCTCACTATGTTGGTCAACCACAGCCAGGCAAGTGCGAAGCCAACGACTCAACCTGAGGAGCCAGTAGTCACAACCAAACCAAATCCATCAAGATCCTCTGTGTCACGTGCAGAGAGTGACGAGAAACGACGTGCACGAGTCAACTTTCGGTCACCGACATCTGAGCCATCGGTCGTGGCGGTTGAAGAACAAGCCATAAGCGGTGACCAACGCCCCCGTCGTGACAAGCCGACGCCAAACGCATGGGGAGCGCCAGCCTTCAATACGTTGCCAGAAATCGAATGGACCGACAATGATGAGAAGGCAAGTATCGTGGCACGTTCGATACGCATGCTCTTATCTTGAAGCTCGCCGTGGATCGCAGATGCTGGAAGACCTCAACAAAGGCGAATGGAAAGGAGGAAGCAAGTATTCTACCCAGTCGGCTGGTGGTGGTGCTACCGGCGGACACCAAGGCACCAGCAACCAGACGGAAGACTCGGACGCTGCCCGCCGCAATGCAGAGCGTAATGAGAGTCGGAAGCGTATCTCGATGCTTCTGAAGCAGTCGGAGAGTCGACATGGTCTTCGCCGGCCACGCTGGCGCATTGAAATGGACCTCCAAAACGGTTTGGTCTTGCCGTTTCAAGACGCAGAAGCCCTGGAAGCCGAATCGATGCGACCAATCGAGATCTTTCGGGCTGCCGCATGCGCAGTGCTGATGATTACGTCCATTCGGCGACAGGTATTTCAAAAAAGGCAGTCGGAAAAGGCCAAGAAATTACAAGTAAGTTCGGGATTGGTCAGCACAAAAAATGTTTTCTTCTGTTGCATTTGTCGCGCTGTCATTCGTAGGATCTGGACGCGATGCTCAAGGTCTACTTCGACACAACCCGTGCATGGCTGGGGAAGTTGGTCAAAGCACCGATTTTGTCTGTGCTTCACGAGCCGTCTCTTGTCCTGAACGTGCATGATGGCAACAGTCAGCTGGGATCTTCATTGAGCATCTCCAAGAAAATGGGGTCGCTCTTCAACAAACACTCCAGCACTGTTGCAGCGGCACCCACAGCAGCACAGCTCGCTGCCGAAAAAGAACAGAAAGAGCGACGGATCAAGGTCAAAGTGCGTGTCAAAGGTATTCTGGACTTGCTCATTCGTGCGATTGAGCGCCAGGAGATTCCATCGGGCATCCTCGAGTTCCTAAAGCGATTTTCCACGGACGGCGTCTACTTTCCCGCCAGTGTATGTGGAGCCAGATCCTTGGCGATGACTGGATCTCATTTGTGTTGTTGTGGTCGCAGTATCCATTGTTTCCACAAGAAGTTCGTCATCTGGACTGGGACGAACTTGGTGCGTCACATCGAATGATGGAGCCATTCGCACCAGATTCGGAAATCAGCAGAGCAGAGATGATGCTCACCAACTTCGTCTGTGTCCGTCTCCTGATCCCGCATGTCGTGCTGGCACCCTGGGACGTCGGGATCGGTACAAAGACCAACAACAAGCAGGTGCTAATGAACCTGCGGGTGCTGGCTTCAGTGCTGTTCTTAGCGTGCAACCACGGCGGAACACTACCAGACCTGCTGCAACAAGGCGAACGAACCTCTTTCTCGATTCCTTCGAGTCCAGACGGAGCGGAAGAGGGAAGATTTGGCAAATCAGCCCACGTAACTGCGTTGTTGCTGCCAGCTCGCAGCTTCCCCGTAGAAGATGGCGATACACAGTTCATGATTGCTGAACAGCGAGCAAGTTCATTATTGTTTCACAGAACTGCGTCTGTCTGAGACTCACGACGCTTGTGTGTGTTTGGTGTCGCCTGTAGCAAAGGATTCATGCAGCGTTTCATATTCTGGTTTCTCGCCTCCATCCACCAGCGCCATCACCTCAAGACGTTATCACTGAACAGGAGAATGACCATGAACCCGCAGTGACATGAGCACTACCCCGCCGAAGCGATCTCAATGTATTAGTACATGATGCCCTGTTGTCATTTGCACGTGTCTTGGGCTGAACAGAAAAAAAATCTGGTTCATGGCGTTATCCAGCCGGAGCGCCAAACTCGGCCGCACGACATGGACGCGTCGAATCGTCTCGATAAGTTACACAGTGAGAATTGTTGCTTGTGGACGGGTGATACTTCTTGACGTGCTCGCTTCATATATCATTCGACTCAGTGTGGTCATGCACCCTTCCGAAGCCAGCTCGTGAGCGTGAACTCCTGGCCTCCACCCGGTTGGCGCCGGGAGAGCATGCTTGGAAGCATAGATTGCTGCATCATTCCTGTTGGCGTCGGTGGCTTGGCTTGCTGTCTAGGCTGAGTTGCTCGCTTCTGCTGTTCACGGGGAACCATGAAGTTGGTTAGCTTCCCAGTTTCGTCGTAGCCCCGCCGACACAGGGAGGAGTTGTCGGTCGGTCGCACTGGTGGGTGTGGCGATGGTGTGATGTTGTACGAGCCGTATTGACTTGGATTGAAGATGCTGCGAGCAAGCGTTGGGCGCGGCGCTGCCCCTGGACGAACATTCAAATCCGAATACGCAGACGCGCGGAACGCAGCCGAGTCTGCTGATCTTGCATACATTGCATCATTGGAACTTTCTGACTCGACTTTGCGCTTCTTGTGTTCCTGTGGGGCACTATGGCTGAATGGCGCGTAATCCGTATGTGGGAACGGACGCTTTGGTTCTGTCGAGGCTTTCATCTTGCCACGACGATCGCCCTGGTCTGAATTACTTGAAGACGGACGCGATGGCACCGATGCATGGCCATCCATTTGCTGTTGTTGAAGCATTTGCTTCAGTCGCATCTTCTCCTTCACTACTTTCTCGTACTGATCGTGCCGGAATTTGCCTGTGCAGGTTAAGCCACCAACATCAGTGACTGCTTAGCCGACTGCGGCAGTACTTTCAATGTACTCACAAGCTTTCTTGAGTGCCACAATCAATTCGCGTGGATTCTGCACTTCGTCTTCCAACACTTCGTCGTCGCATGAGTTGAGATAATTGATGATGCTTTGGTTCACCTGCAGCTGACGCACTGTTTCCGCCTGCTGACTCGCCTCCATTTGGTACTTCGCCACTTGCCCAGTCAGCTCCGTCTTGTTCTTTTCCAAATGCTGGATACGACGCAAGAGCGATTGACGGTCATGCATTATCTGCTCGCTCTGCGACCGCAGGCGCTTCATTTCCACCACAGCCAGCTCGTACTGGTTGTTCTGGCGCTGCAGTCGCTCCATCAGCATCCCAACGCGCTCTGTCAGCACCAGCACCTCCGCGCTCTGAGCTTTCGACCCTTCATATCCAACACCGCGCGCACCCATGGCCATCGAGCCACCTCCACCACAGCTTCGTGTCATCGCCGTCGCGTCGGCGGGCGCCTCGAAGAACAGGTTAACAAGCTGCCGCTCTGTCACACGGCGTCGACAGATTGGGCATTGCAGATTCACATGCAGTGCCTGCACGATGCACGCGTTGTGGAACACATGGCAGCACGGGCACGCCGCGAGGTGCTCGCGCAGCTCCTCAAGGCAGATATGGCATTCCTGAGTCTTGGCAGCCATCGCGCACCTCCACGCACCAATGCGGCTGCCACCACCGCCCCAACTGCCGTTGGTACTCCAGCTGCTGTCGTTGCCGCAGAGTCGCCGTCACGTGCAGTCTTCTGACCTTGACGTCGGTTTCGGCGCCTTCTCTTGCTCCAGTGTCAACCGTGGCTGCGCCCCATGGTCGGCCGAGGTTTGTTACAGCGGGAGATATTGGTGGAACTTAAAGACGGCAACCGACTTCCCCCACCCCTTGGGCTAATTGTGACGACCAAGCTCCGATTTAGCGCTTATCTGAGCAGGGTTTCAGCCAATCACACAGCGTGCAGGCTGCGGTGGTGCCTGCTGGTCCAGTGTACCAGTGCGAGCGGTACACTAGTGTGCTTGTCACGGGCGGGTGGTAAATAGCTGTAAAAAGGTCCTGTAAAAAGTCTCCGGGGCCAGCCACTGGATTGGCTCGATCGATTTGCCATGGTCCCCACCAACCGATTCGGTTGAATAGAGAGCGCCTGCCACCGCAAGTTAGTGCAGTTTAGAAGACCTAAGCGAAACAATGGTACGCTGCTGGGCGATGAATATGCGAGGGCCAGGTGGCGCTCACTGCGCCTGAACAAGTGCGTGCGAGCACGGTGATCCTCCTATCCATCCCTTATCATGCGTGGCCAACCAGAGCGGTCGGTGCTGCAGCGGTGACAAAGAATGACACAGCGAAAGGTTGATGGAGCGATGGGAGAATGACGACAACGGAGCGCAATCAGACAGCAGGAGCGAACGATTGGTCAATTGCAGCGACCGACTAGGATGGGAAATGGATGCAGATTGGACGGATGGATCAACGGCAGCAGCTCGCACAGTTCAGCGCAATGCGCGCTCACTATGGATCCTCTGGGCGACATCAACGCAGCAGGAGCTAATGCCCATATGTGCTTGTTTTCAACAGCCAAAGCAAATCACGGACATTCGCGATTTCCTCCAGAAGGCGCGCCGAAAGGACGCCCGCTCGGTCAAGATCAAGAAGACCGCCCAGGTCGTGAAGTTCAAGATTCGCTGCTCGAAGTACCTGTACACGCTCTGCGTGACGGATATTGAGAAGGCGGACAAGCTCACCCAGTCGCTCCCTCCTGGTATGTTGGTTCTGTCTTGATGGGGCGCTGACAATAAGTGCTCACACCCAATGATATGATCAAACAGGTCTCCAGCGCAAGGATATTTAGACGACGGTGATCTTGTGGGCATAATACAGCGGTCTTCTACAGCTTCCGTCGGCTTCGCCAGGGTCTCCACCGTAGCTTTTGGCAGCGCTATACGCCGGCTTCTTTGCTGGAACTTTATTATTAATGAGGTTCATGCAATGGAAAACAAACGGCAAACCAGTGTGAAGTCGATCAGCACGAAAATGAGATTGTTGGGTGTTGTGTATTCATTTGTTTCTGATCGATATGAATGCGTCTACACAACGGGAGGTGGGTGCAGAATAGTGCATGACAACTCGGTGATGTAGTCATTCCTTATCGGCATCTAGGAGCAAGTGTCCACTGCCAAACAACGAAACGCGCGTGAAGGTGTTTTCGATAAGAAATGAGGATGCTGTATCCCACGACAATGGTCACGAAGACGTGCTGAATGCAGCGTGGTTCTCCATGTTATCCCTTCATTGCTCTGGGGATGGTCATTGAAACGCTCGATGCTCTGTCGGTCGTGCTCGCATCACACGCTTTCCGCATGCCGGGCGACTTTGGTGGGCACATTGCACCAGTCAGAAATGTCGTTTACCTTCAGTTGCGACAAGTTTTTTGATTCATCAAAACCTTTGGGGTGGCGTATATATTGACCATATCAAATAGAGATTGCTGACGCAGCTTCGCGCACTAGAAGCAGTCTTCCGCGACACGCTTACGTGCTCACTCACATGCTGGTTGAATTAGACCGAGTTCTTGCGTGGAGGAGGCGAATGCGCGGCCGCAGGAGATGGCGAGCGGGAGCGGCGAGGAGATTCCTTGCGCTCGGTTGGTGAACGCGAGCGCGAGCGACGCGCAGCAGGGGAACGGCTGCGACGGCGTGGAGAGACCGAACGCGAACGACGCGAGCTGCTAGCAGGAGCAGCAGCGCCTTCTTCGGTGATGCGCACGTAGCTGCCACGGAAATCGGTATCATCCAGCTTCTTGATGGCGTTCTCCATGTCTTCACGACTTTGGAATTCAGCGACACTGTCGCACAAAATAACTCGTCAGCACGCTCCACTCTCCCATGAGCGTTCACGAGAGGAAAGCAGTGGTAACTCACGCAGATCCGTCGTGCTCAACGTTGCAGTAGGTGACTTCACCACCGCCGCGGAGGAAGTCCTTGACATCACGCCAGTCGCAGCCACGGGGGAGGTCGGTCACGCGAACACGGAAGTCAGTGCGCTGTGGTGGGTTACGGCCTACAAAGCAATACAATCGCTGGTGTCAATGGCTTCCCCTCAATCATGAATAATGCACCTAATGGATACGGCATGACATACCACCACGTTCGTATCCACGGTCACCGCCACGTCCGCGGTCATCACGATCACGGCGGCTGCCACCACGGGCAATTTCGACACGAATACTGTTGCATGTGCAAACCAGGGGGTCAAAAATCAAAGATCCATCCAACAAACCACCAACAATAAGCCACTCACCGGCCACCGAGGAAGTCGCGGCCATCCATCGAGCGAATGGCATCGTCAGCGTCGCGAGGGTCTTCGAAGTCCTGTGAGAAGCGCGCAACGAGGAAGCAGATGCAGAAGCGGCGTCGGTCGCGAGTTCCACTGAAGACGAGCAAAGGAAGCGAAGCGAAGGCGCGCGGACGGAGAAAAATGCAACATTTCGCGCGAAGAACAAGCCGGCCACGGCGTCGCACAACGAGGTGGAAGCGAGGAGGAACAACGGCGCGCGCGCAGATGTGTTTCCTCTCTCGAAGATCGCTCACATCGACAACATTAAAACATTGCAGCAACTGTCGTTCATCCCAGCGCGCGTGTGGTTCCTCCGACGTCTCACGGACATCTGCGTCTCTGCGTGCGAAGTGTGGGTGTTCCCTTTCCGCGTGCGACGCTGGCATCCCCCCGCCACTCGGCCATGGCGGGGGGAGAAGAGAAGTCATGTTGACGCGGACCGGCCTTTCCGTCCTGCGCGCCCGAGCGAGCATGTATCGGCACTCACCACGAAGGCAAACCCTGGCGGGTTGCGGGCGATCCAGATGTTGGCGACATGGCCGAAGCGCGAGAAGCCTTCCTGGACTTCGCGCGACGTCGCGTCGCGCGGCAGACCTCCAACATACACGCGAGTGCCCATGGTGTTGCGTTTGGCTGTGGCTTTGGTTTGCTTGGGGTGTGGCTTGGCTGGCGAGGTGTCCTTGTCACTTGCAGCTGTGGTGTCCTGTGCTTCCCTTCGATGCCACCAGTCCACAAGCTATCGGACCAATACGAAGGCGTCGGTTCCTACCATCCATTATTTTTTGGATCCACTAGGACTCGTACTGGTTGAATAGCAACTTGAAAATTGGCACGGTTGGTTGGTTTCGAACGGATTGACAGGTGTTCCGATTTGGGAGGTCTGTCCGAAAATAACGCGAACGAGTAACGAAAAACACGCACAGAGCATCACGCAGTTCTTAACTGTGACGCTGGCATGTCGGGTGGTTAACCGTTGTGCGCTGGCAACCACCGAGCGCTGAACAAGATCACCATCATTGACGCATCGGCCGACCAAGCGGAAGGGCATCAGGTAGCGACCGAACTTGCCACGTCCGCGACGCCGCCGACATGCTCACCACCACGCGCAGACTGCCCGCGCGCATTGTGCGTGCGCACCAGCTCCATCACCAGCAGCTGGTGCGTCATGGCTTGATCCAGCGGCCACAGACCCAGGCGCGGACGTTCTTGGGGCTGCGTGAGATGTTGTTCGGCAAGAAGGACGAGAAGACCGAGGTGTCCGTGGCCGAGACGGTAGATGCGCCTGCGGCGGCTGCTGCCACGATCGTGGCGGAGACGGCGGCCGCGCCTGTGATCCCGCCAGTTGCGCCAGCCAAGCTTGTCGGCAGCCAGGAAGACACGCACTTTGTTGTTGGCAAGTACGCGCGCTTGGCTGATGGTGGCGTGATGGCCACGTGCGGCAAGAGCATGGTGCTGACTACGGCCGTGAGCATGCCTCTCGGCCGCAGCGCCAAGGACTTCCTGCCACTTATGGTCGATTACCGTGTCAAGTACTACGCCACGGGCAAGATCCCCGACACGGCCCGTCGCACGGAATTCAACGGCAACGACGACGAGATCCTGCAGTCGCGTATTATTGACCGTGTGATTCGTCCGCTCTTCCCACGTGGCTACGTTGACGACACTCAGGTGATCGCCACCGTGCAGTCGTTCGACGCTGACAACGATTCACTCATCCTGGCTGTCAACAGCACTTCGGCGGCGCTCTGTGTCTCGGACATTCCATGGAACGGACCTGTGGGCTGTGTCCGCGTGGTGGAAGTGGATGGTCAGCTTATTGCAAACCCAACGGCCAAGCAGAAGGAATTGGCGACGCTCAATATTGTGTACGCGGCCAATGAAGAACGCACGTTGATGATCGAGGCTGAAGGTGAACAGATCTCGGAGAAGCGCATGGCTGAGGCGTTGCGCTTTGCGCACGCGGCAATTCGTCCGATCATTGATAACCAGAAGCAGCTGATGAAGGAGCACGGCAAGCCAAAGCGCACGTATGCGTCGGTCCAAGTGCCTGTCAATGTGATGGAGAAGGCCAAGGAACTCGGCTTGGAAGAAGCGCATGCTGTGCTGGGCAGTGCCAAGCAGACCAAGAAGGAACGCCAGGATGGCGAGAAGCACGTCTACGGCAAGATCATCTCCGGATTGCGTGCCGAGTTCCCTGATGCGGCATATGAAGATGCCATGTTCCAACTCGCGGCCCATGACGTGTTCCAGTTGGCGCTGCGTGAACGCATTTTGGCGAATGACACGCGTTTTGATGGTCGCGCGGCCGATTCGATCCGTACGCTAGTGACCGAGACCGACGTGCTGCCAATGGCGCACGGCTCGTCCGTGTTTGGCCGTGGCGACACACAGGCCTTGTGCTCGGTGACGCTGGGACCATTGGACCGCGGCTTGAAGGTGCGTTCTGCTGTCGTGGACCACTCGGAAGAAGTTGAACTCAAGCACGCCATGCTGCACTATGAGTTCCCACCATACTGCGTCAACGAGACCGGCCGTGTGGGTGGCGTGAACCGCCGCATGGTCGGCCACGGTGCACTGGCCGAGAAGGCCATCGTGCCAGTCATTCCATCGACCAACGACTTCCCATACACGATCCGTATGACGTCGGAGACTATGGGCTCGGACGGTTCGTCGTCGATGGCCACCGTGTGCGGTGTGTCGATGGCGCTCATGGCCGCTGGTGTCCCTGTCACATCGCCTGTGGCGGGCATCTCTGTTGGTCTCGTGACGGCTGGCGATCCTTTTGACGGCAAGAAGGACATCACGAACTACAAATTGATCACCGATATTCTCGGCACTGAAGACCACTATGGTGATATGGACTTTAAGGTGGCCGGTACTGAGCGTGGCATCACGGCAATCCAGTTGGACGTGAAGCTGCCAGGTGTGCCACTGGACATCCTGATCGAAGGCATTGACCAAGCTAAGACGGCACGCGGTCAGATTCTCAAGCAAATGAGCAAGACGATTGCTGAACCACGCAAGCAGATCAAGGTGACGCCAACCGGCCTGGCAGACCTTCGAGTCAACATCTCGGTGCCAGTGTCAATGATCGGCTCCATCATTGGCACGGGCGGTTCCAACATTCGCAGCTTGGAACAGCAGAGTGGCTGCTCAGTGACCATTGACCGCAAGGACGGTCTCATCACCATCGTCGGCACAACTGAAAACATTGAGAAGGCCAAGGCATTGATCCATGAGCAGACCGCTCAGAACTCGTTCTTCAAGAAGGGCGACAAGTACGTAATGCGTGTGATCGAAGTGCTCGACTTTGGCGCGATCCTCGAATCGACGGCGCCAACGAAGAACCGTGGCTTCGTGCACATCACCGAGTTGAGCCACAACCGCGTTGAAAGCATCCACACCGAGCTCAAGGTCGGCGATGAGATCGAGTTTGCGTGCATCCAGGAAGGATCTTCAGGCAAGATGTCGCGCAAGGCGTTGTCTCCTGCCCCAACCGGTGCTGCCACGAGCGATGCCACGCAGGGCGAGACGGATACCAAGCGCTCGTCATATCCGAAGCGGAGACCACGTCCGGCTGCCACTGGCAGCAAGCCACATGGCCCACGTGCTTCGAACATCCACCGCCGTTCGTCGTCGCCACCACACCGCAATAACAACAGCAGCAACAACAACGACAAGAAGTAAAGCGCCCGGTAGACCAGCGCGGTTACTGTCAAATAGACGCTCGAGCGCATGCCAGCTCTCGATAGATCGATGTATAGGTACACCAACCCACCCCAGGGTAGTTGAGAAATAATTCAAGAGACACAATCGGATATGACTCGGCCTTGACTTTTTCCATCAACGAACACGCTGCGCAACCACAAACTGCATTACCAGTTCGGAATTATCAATGAGCCTATCATTGCTGTTAGTTTGCGTTACTGCACTGACGCACTGTGGCAAGTCTCGTTCCCAACTCCGGTGACGCGTTGTTCATCGCGTGGGAGGAGTCATGAGCGATTCCATATCAATGTCATGACGAAGTCAGCTTTTGACTGTGTACCATGCTAACTAACGACATATATCTACGTTACAGACCCCGTATCTTCAAGACCAGGACACAAACACAATCACCCGCGACGCTAGCTTAGCCTATTGTTGACCTTCAAGCAGAGCGTCGTCCTCTTCAGTGCGAAGGCGGCGATAGGCTCCGTACCACCACCACCGCCACCGCCACGAGCATAGCCACCACCGCCCCCGCTGAGAATGTGCGCACTCACGCCACCGCTGTAGCCTCCGCCACCGCCGCCAATCAGGCCCCCACCATAGCCCCCGCCACCATGTTGGCTGATGGCATATCCACCACCATAGCCGCCGCCGCCACCGCCGTGGTGACCGTACGATTGTGCGACGTCGGCCGCGTCGGAAGCTTCGCCCTCTCCGTTGGCTCGCGCGATACACGCCAGAATGGCGATTCTAAGGAAGATCTTCTTGGTCAACATGCCGAACTTCGGGTTGGGTTCTTTCTTGTACTTGGGACTTGAGGTCGTTGAGTGGTTGAGCTTGTTGTTGCCGATTAAGGAATGACAAGAAGCACGTGCGAGCCTGACGGACGGACGGCGAGTTGAGCGCCATGGCTGGTGCCGTGCGTGCTGTGATGCGACCACCTGCATCGTCGTGTCGGGTGTCGTCGCCATCTGACTGGGTGATTGTCGTGGTCTAGCTGGATGGGAACCATCAGCATCCGCTTGGTTTGCCGGCAATTGGGGTCTCAACTGGTATCTTTCTTGTGTCTGGCCGACTTCATCGCAAACATTGATAAAGAAGAGCAAAGATGCCCGCGACAGAGTCGTGTGCAGGTTTCACTACTATGGAAATTTGATTTTCCGGTATCTCGCTCTGGGATAATACCTAAGGTGGCTGGTTCGAAACTGGAATTTCCCAACCAGATCACATGATGCAAGTGGAGTACCAGCATCCGACGCAAGGGATGGAAAGAACCCCGAGAGCAGGCTTAAGAACGATACTGACTTGTGTGGTTTGTTAGGTGCGACACAAGGTTTACCGCAACCTTTGCTCGTGGTGCTCGCACAGGAATAAAGCTATCTCTTTGATGCTGATGTTCGCGAAATGTGAATCTAGATTTTAAGTTTCTTAGACCGGAGTGCAATACACGTCGGCGACGAGGTGATAGACCTTTGGGGCGTAACTCTTGACGCGTTCGACATGAACGCACTCGATCTTCCAGTGTCGTCCTGCTTGCACGGCAAGTGCCTTCATCGACGTTACCACGTGGTTTTCCCAGCGTTCACGGTCTTCCGTCGCCACGTTGTCGTGCACGTGCATCCAGCCGCCGGTCGGTTTGAGCGCATTGATGGCAAGTGGCCACGCCTTCTCGCTCGTCGGCAGCAAGCCCAGGTTAACGCGGTCGGCGATTGATCCAAGCTTTGGTGCGTTCACTTGGTTATCACCAACGTGGACTGTGCAGCGATCATCAACGTGGTTGCGGACCAGGTTGTATCGCAGTGCATCCACCGAGTCCGGATTCCACTCGCACGCGTGGACGTGCGCCGCACCGCCGTGCACCAGGAAGGGCAGCACGTAGTAGCCGATTCCACAAAACAGATCCACAATGATCTCGTTGCGGGAGACAATGCGACCCATTCGGGCTTTCTCCGTCACATTCCCGGACGAGAACATGACTTTGGTGACGTCGAAGCCGTAAGTGATGCCGTTCTCCAGGACGTCCACCCAGCCTGGCGACCGCAGCGCTGCCACAAGTGCAGCGTTCGAGTATAGCAGCTCCACGTGGCTTTGACGCTTTTCGCCGGCGTCAATGAAAGCCTTGCGAGCCACGCGCGAGCACGGCGGCGTTGTGGCAGCGCACACAGCAGCCCACATATCTCGTGCGAATGCCTGCCACGCACTGCTGGTAAATGCTTCACGTGGAACCATCAAAACATCACTGAGGAACTCGAAGCGTTCGGGAACCTCGGCTTTAATCACAGCCGCTGGCACGTGGTGTCGGCCAGCAAAGTCCAAGACAATGCCGCGAATGACGTCGTTCTTGCTGAAGCCCTTCCCAAACTTGTTTTTGCACACTTCGTCGTCGACCACAACCGACAGGCTCGCCAGTTGTGGATGTTCTTGCATTGCGTCGTGAATCGCGGCACTGACGGGCAGCAAAAACGCGCTGTTTCCGCTGCCTTCAGGCAGCTGCACATTCGGTACGACGTGGACGCGACGGGTCTTGTCATACACTTTAGCACCTTCCAGCAGCGTCTTGACCGCCTTGACATTGTGTTTCTCAACGAGGACACCAAGAGGTTGGTCTGCCGGGATGCTCGAAGCCATGTGCTTCGCAGCTGTGGCAGGCACAGCAGCGTTCGATGAATGTTGAGTTCCGACGACTGCTGCTGATGGAGCAGGCGCCGCGCTCTGCAACGGCAGCCCAATAGCGAACGCTCGCGAATAGAACTGGCCGAATCCGAAGCACTGGAAGCCACCACCAAGAGCCAATACGGAGCGTGCCGACGGGACCCATGTGGCTGTGTGATGGACGAACGAGGCGTTCTCGTGCGCTACAGTTCCGAGTTGACGCCATTGTGATTTCCGGTCTTCGATGTCCCAGACAAGCACACTTTGCGTCGATTCGCTCGTAGTTGGCGCGTCAGCGATGCACGGGATACCGCCGATCACCACCACATATCGATCATCAACCACGCACGCTGCACCGCCGTATCGCACAGGTTGGGCGAGCGAGACGTCTTTGCTGGCATGCTTTTCCCACTGCATGCGAGTCGTGTCAAACACGGTTGGAGGCGCAGCAACATTTTCAAGTCCGCCAACTGTCAGCGTAGTCATTCCACCCCAGAAGAAGAGCTTGTCCTTGCCAACAGCAACGCCGATGTGGTCGAAACGACCGGCTGATGGTGCGGAAGGCGAATCTGCAGAGCACAGAAATGCTGTTAGAGCTGCGCCTCAGTTGGAATCTGATTACCGTTGTTGTGCTTACCGATGCGCTTCCAAGTTGGAGATGCAGCAGCAAGGTCTAAAGCGAAGAGATCGTTGCACACGCTTGTTTCGTCCCGACCACCATACACGTAGATGGTCGAATTAACTGCTCCAGGCACACACAATATCATGAGGACATGATTCTCGACCGCAAAGCACGTTAGTCCGGATGGTGCTCGTACCGGTTGAGCACGAGTGCCCCCAGCGAGGCGATGGCCCCACATCAGCATTCGTGATAGCAACGCGCCGCCACACCATCGTGGTCAGGTTCAGCGCGAACACGTCGTTCATAGGCCTGGCAGGTCCGGCTCGGCCACCGAACACGATCATCTCATTACCCACCATAACCGCCGAATGGTACATCCGTGCAGCAGGCCACTCGCCCGAGGATGGCGACAGCACCTGCTGGTACGTCACGGCACCTTCAGGCGAAACACTGAAGACCACAACGTCTGCGGATCGTGACGTCGTGCCTCCCGCCGACTCGCATGCTTGGCCGCCAAAAACAATGATCTTGTCACCTTGGTGGACGGTGGTGTGCCCAACGCACTGGCACTCGAGTTCCAAAGGCGACCAGCGGAAGGATGGTTCCAAAGCAGCGTCTGCGGTGGCGTCGACGGAAGCACCGAAAGTCTTACGGAATGCCGCGAAGAGATGATCGGTCTTGGTTTGGTTGGCGATGAACTTTTCGTTCGCAATGGTGACGATCCAGTCCAGGTACGCGTCGTTCACCATCAACTGTGAGGGCGAGGTGCCCAATGGGATCTCCATCATGTTTGCCGTCGTGCGGATGGCGCACATGACCTTCTTGTTGCCCAGCACAATACCCGACTCGCGGAAGCCACAGGCAATGCCCCATTGCAGCAGCTCCTTCGCTGCGGCGGCGTCGCGGCAGACGACGTGCATGATGAACGGTTCGTGCTTGAAGATGAGCTGTTGCCAAGTGGACATCACACATCAGGCATTTGTGAGCAGCGCTTCCCAATCACACATCTCCGCATCATGCAACATCCGCACCATATTGCTGTTCTCTTGGGATTGACCTGTTTGCAGGGCGTCCTTGAGCATAGCAAGCGTGACGGTGCCGTGCTCAGCAAGCAGCCATTTGCCGCCCTTGGTGATCAAATGCCCAGACGCAGCGTCTTCATTGTTGCCCGTAGCAGTCGACGCCGGCACTGATGCGCTAGTCGCACAGAACACTGCAATCCGTCCCGAGCAGGAGCTGCTTGTGACCTGTCATCAACATGCGGATCCACTCATGAGTCAACGATGCACACTAATGGCATCGATTCTCGCAACAACGCACGTAGTTGGGGTGGCTGTTGATGGCGTTGATCAGGTCCACAATAGGCGCATCGACACTGCCCTTCGGGCTCTTGTCTTCCACCTCGCGGAGCTTGCGCAGCGACTCGCGCTTGAGCTGATCGAACGACATCTCTTCGTGACGCGCTCCACAACAGGCGCGACCTTGACGCCAATCATGCCATTGTTGTTACGAACACGATCAAAATACATATCAGTTAAGTCAGCAAACTTGCTCTTTGTCGAGAGGAGATGCGTTGTGCGACTCGCAAATGTGATGGCATAGCACTGGTGCAGCATTCAAGGCAAGCAGCAGCAACCATCGCTTGGCTCACCTAGCAACTCAACAAATGAACAGATCTTAGCCAGCGCACGTCGCAGCATCCCGTTGGTGTCGCTCAGTTCCGTTATTGTCGCAATTGTCACTGGTTTGTCAAGCTGCTGCAAATATTCCGACCTTTGATACATAATAGACAACCGCAGTCCCGCATTCAAAATCTCCTGCATTTGCATGTTGCAGAGTGCATCCAACTGCGTGCGAAGAACTTCTTCTTCTCGGGTCTCCAGAACGCACGCAAGTCTGTCACCTGCATGTCTGCCTGACATGGGCATGTTTACTCGCTTTCTTTTGTCGCGCTTGTTGATCATTTCTCCTTTACATCTCGCAGTTTCTTTACCCTCCAATCAACAATTGTTGCAGTTGCGGCGTGTCCAGCAAATCTTGGGATTACTTGCGTGGCACACGTCACACATCCATTCTCAGGGGTGACCCTCCACACAGCGTCAATGGTCACTGCGCGTTTCGCGCGGGCACACATGGAAATTCACAGGTTGTGTGCCGCAAGATATTGGTGAATGGGCCACTGACCGCGACCGCTGGACCTGGTGACGTAAGACCCAGCAGTCGTGTCAGTCGCCAATCCACCGCCACCTTCCGACGGCCTTCGCTTCCCGCCCGTTCGTTCGTTCGCTCGTTCCCTCTCTTTCTCGCCACGGTCATCATGGTCAGCGTTTCGAAGATGCTCGTGGGTTTGGCCTCTGCGTCTGCCACGGCTGCTGCGCTGCAGTCGTACGATGAGCTGCGCTCGTTCGACATCCCGTCGTTCGACTACGCCGCTATGCAAACGTCTGCGGACGTCCCAGCACGCATGCTCGATGCGCTCCAGGCCGATGGCATTGTGGCGCTCAGCAACGTGCCAAACTTTGAGCAAACGCGCGACGCGTACCTCCGAAAGGCAGCTGAGTGCTCGTCCACCGCGGCGGAGGACCCAAACGCCACGTTCCTCTCCAAGAAGACGTTCCAGGACGGCACCAACCGCTACACCATCAGCACCAACGCTGGCCAGGAACTGGCCGACTCGGCCGCCGACACGCGCGACAAGTGCCCAGGCTACCAAGAGCTCTACCAGGAGTTCAGCTCCATCATGGAACGCGCCGTCAACAACTTCGGCGTGGCGCTCGACAAGACCGACTTCACGGCTTCGGACGGCCACAAGGCCATCACGTCGCGCGAGCTCGTGAGCGAGGCCGTGCGTCTCGACCACTTCCACGCGTACGAAGCGGCGCCTGTGGCTGGCAAGGGCCACCGCGAACTCGAGCTGTCGCTCGACCTGCACGAAGACCACGGCTTGTTCATTGCCATGGTGGCGCCAAAGTTCTTCGATGTGACGGCCAACCGTCAGCTCCAGGAACGCAAGCTGCCTAACGATGCCTCGGGCCTCGTGATCCAGACTCGCGCTGGTGAGCACGTGCGCCCAGTGATCAAGGACGACCAGGTGGTGATCATGATGGGCACCGGTGCTTCGCGCTGGTTGGCCACGAGCCACCACATCCCAGCAGTCATGCACGGCATGAAGATGCCAGCTCAGCTGGTTCGTGATGGCCAGCGCACTCTCCGTGCGTGGTTCGGTAAGATGACGCTGCTGCCATCGTACCAGCGCATGCTGATGAACCAGGACATGATCTTTGACATGCACGCCAACACGACGACGCGCTACTTGCTGGAGAACCAAGCCGAGGACCTCAAGACCATCGGCTGCGCCACTGGTCGCCACTTGGAAAAGTCGGAAGGCAAGTGCACGCTCCGCGTGTGCAAGACGAAGGCTGGCAAGACGGACCCAGAAGAGCCGTGCTCGGTCATCTGTAACCGCGAAAATCACAGCGAAGACGACGCGCCAACGTGCGCCGACAAGTGCTCGTGCACGGACTCGCCTAGCCCAGCTGAGCGCTGCTGGATGCTCTGCGTGGCCAACCTTCCGACTAGCAGCTGTGCCGCCGACAGCCAGACGTGCAAGGGCCAGGAGATTGTTTGCAAGAGCAGCCCATCGACGGCACCAACGACCGCTCCAACGACTGCACCAACCACCGCTCCATCCACCGCTCCTGCACCAGGTCCGGACACCCCTGCTCCATCGCCTGTGACAGAGTCGCCTAAGCCTGCCACTAACGCTCCATCTGTTGCTCCGTCTACGCCAGGTGCTAGTCCTGCTGCCAGCTCGAGCTCGCCATCGGCGTCGTTGGCTGCGCCTAGCGCTAGTCCATCGGCTTCGCCATCGGCCTCGAGCTCGCCAAAGCCAGCCGCGAGCAACGGTACGCAGCCAGCAACCTCGTCGAAGGCGCCTGCTGCATCCAGCAAGGCGCCAAAGGCATCGTCTCAAACTGGTTCTCATGTCGCCGATGTCGGTTCCTCAGGCTCTGATACTTCGATTGAGAAGCCTGTGGCGGGTTCGAAGACAAGTGCCAAGGACTCGGCTGCGACGCCAGCTCCAGCCAAGAAGGACAACACGCCAGCTCCATCCAAGACGTCGTCGGCAGCCACCGTCGGCAGCGCTTTCCTCGTCGGTGCGGCCCTCGCCGCTGCGCAGGCTCTGTTCATGTAATATCGGTTACAAGCTGAACTTTGACCGCTTGTTGCGTTCTCTATCAGTGTGCCAACGTATTCTCGAATGAATTGTTGGTGATCGTAAAATGCCTCATCGAAAAACAAACCGGGGAAAGCTAGCTTATAGCTAATACAGCGAAACTACCTGGTACTTAGGATGTGGGGGCTGTTTTCACTGCCCATCAAACTGCGTTCCGCGAGCATGCCGTGTATAGCGCCCACGCCCGACTCAACCCATCATCCATTGGGCACGTGGCGAGCACTTGACACGCCAACTTGCTATCCAACACGCTGGCGTTAGCGTACAGCAACGACGTCCACGAAGTTGCGTGGGTTTGCCAATTCTTGATGATATCCAGCTTGGCCAGGATCTCGTGCCACTCCTCGCGAATGAAATCGACGGTGCGAACCGCGTCCAGGATAGGGGACACTGGTAGCATTTGAATGCCGTGGATGCATTCCTTGTTCGGACTGAACCATGTTGCGTAATCGCACTTGTTGTCGAAGAACACACCCGTCACTTTGTTCTTGCGGAAACATTCTGGATGCGTGACGTTCGTGCTTGAGATGAGAAAGTAGGTCTTGATTGCTCGTGCGTTGAGCTTGAGCAAGAGCTTTGCTAGACCTTCGAGCGTCGTGTTGTTAGTGGCCTTGCCGTACAAGTACGCGCCATATAATAGGTTGACTTCTTCTGAAGTTGATTCCTCGTCCTTGCCATCTGCCATCGGCGTCAGACCGTGAGACAGCGAATGACCGAGAAACCAATCGAAATTCCTGAAGCGAGGGAAGTGTTGATTTTTAGAACCCGCTGCGTAGTTAAGTGTGTCCTGCAGCAGCACGTCGACGAAGCGGTGAACTGGAACTGCAGCTTCGCTTTGCATCCATGCTGGATCCAACGTGAACAGCATGGCCGCCGCGGTGATGACATAGCCGTAGTGATAGTGGTGGTCATTGTACACCGCGTTGCCAAAATCTACGTTCATGTCATGCTTGGCCAGGGCTTCGCTAGAAATGATTCCCTTGTACACCGTGTCATAGACTAACCCGAACTTCGACTTGTTGGCCACAAATTTGAGCATCACGTCTTTGAACTTGTTTAGCGCCAGCTCTGCCAGCGGCTGCAAATCTGGTCGCAACGACTGCGCGAGATCTCGAGCGACGACGCACATCGTCCCGTACTTCTGTAGTGCTTTGCGTTTGAAGTAGTAGCTGCCCTCTGCTGGAAGCGCACAATTCCAGTCACCTTCGATCTCTTGACGCAGGACTTCACACAAATTTGTGCGGGCCAGGTCGTCCTGACTCAGCACGTGAGCGTTCGGGGGACTCAGGACAGCGCACCGATCAATTAGCTTCGACTCGACTTCGGGGATCTGCAGCTTCCACGTGCACGTTCCAGACTGACCTTGTGTTACGTGCGCAAACATCTTGCCGCGGGTGTGTGACCAAAGCACAAGCTCCGGCTTCTCAATAGCGTGGGTTGGATCCAGCAGCTCACGTTGATGTTCAAACGCAAAATGAAGCAGCTGCGGTGCGACTTTGGCTTCTGCTACAGCACTCGGGGCTTCCCACTGAAACCAGAACGTGCGTTGATCGTTTTCCCACGCGGTGGTCGCACCAGTCAAGTATCGCCCTGCTGTCTGTCGATACAGCGCGACCACGGCGTCGTGGCTGGCGTCCGATGGTACAAACGCGACCTGCACCACGCCTGAGAATGGCGCTGCGGCCTCCAATCCGCCGTGGGCTCCAATACGGAACACCGGGCGCGGAGTGTCCTTGGCAAACGGGAAGACAAATACGATCCATTCTTGCCCGTTGTTAAGCGCCAGCTGGAAGGCGTTGTCCTTGTCGTGGAAATCCACTCCGTGCCTCGCTGGCTGGCCATTCACGTGCGTGATGGCGTGCTCGGACCGCAGTGTCGGTGTCAGCGCCATGTAGCGAACGCTGGGGAAGGCATTGCCCAGAGCCAAATAAGTTTGCATTGCGCCATGGCCACCAGTTGACGCAATCTCAACGTGCACACCAACATCGTCCCACGCCGGCAGCCGCAGTGACAGCTGAGCACCCGGCTGGTCAAACTCGGTGCATCCAAGCACGAGATTCCTGATCGCTGGTGGGTAGAAGTAATACTTGACAGCGCCGTTGTCGTTTTGTGGGCCGTCAACACGATACTGGTGCAAGTAGCTGACGGACAGGCCGGCCCCAGCGGCATTGGCCCCTCGCAACGCGACCGTGTACGTGTATGGCTGAGCAAAGATCGCGTCACTCTGCCCACGGGCTCCAGCGTCAAACGCGATCAGATTGCCCCACCATTTGTTGGTCGGAATAGGCGCGTCATCCTTGGTGTCGATGTGGTGCGGGCGGATGAGCTGCTGCAGATCCGCTGTCCATGGGAACAGTTCGCGTGGCGGTGGTGGCGGTGGCGCGTGCATGGTCGATGACAGCGCAAATCTGAAGTGGACTTCAAGGTGAGAAGGTTGTCCCTCGATGGAGAGACTCAAACGAGGGACATTCGGGAACCAGCCGTTGCCGCTGAAATGTGGGTTTTAACGTCGGGTTTGGACAACGTTGGACTCTTGTACTACAGTACTTTAGTATTTGTGTCTTTTCAAGTGTGGATGCGCTGGCGCAGATTCCACGAGAATCTCATGCATGAGTGGTGCGCCGCCCACACGCTGTTGTCAAATGGAATTTGCGCTGGACTTTCAGGAGAAGCAATCTCCTTCTGGACTTGGTCGTGCTGTGGAAATGGACACCTGGGTCCTGCTGTTCAACGAAGCCTTCCGTAGCGTCCGGGTAGGGATCAGATGGTTCAGCGCCTGATTCTGCTGGCGCTGCCAACGGATGGCTTGCGAGAGATTCGGACGACGCGATTGTGGTGATTGCATCGGTCGGTGGACATGACAGCGTGCCAGCATGTGCATGGGCTCTCTGCTTCGAGCCAGCTGCGCGTTTCCTGATTTTAACCATCCGCCCCGAAGCATTTCGCAGCTTCCTAGCCATCCACAAGGGCAACCTGACACGATAAACCCAACATGGGAACCCTCAGCCTCCTCAACCCATCTACTTCTTCCAACCACGTCGCTGCGACGCTGCCGATGTGTGGAATCCGCTTGATGATTCAGTCGCCGCACTGCCAACACCATGCCATCCTGGCCTGCGTAACCTGCAGCGTACCCGGCTGTACCCTCCCTCTTTCTCACCACAACGCCCGGCGTTTCCTCATCACCGCCCGCCCGCACCCAAAGCGTACCCCCAGACCCCGAGACCGCGTGGACTCCACGCTGGAGCCCAACCCGCAGCCAAGAGACGCTGTCATCGTGGCCGCCTGGCTGAGACGCCAGATGGTGGCAGAGTCTCACTTCAGACATCGCCGCATCAGTCGCACAAGCTGCACCAACCTCGAGAGCTGACGCTCAATCACTTGGTGCGCCATTCACGCATTGTCCAAGCGACGCCCGCCCCGTCCGTCTCGCCATTCTTGTTGAAAGCCATGCCGAACGCCAACGCCGCCGCAATGGACACGCCGCCACTACTGCAGCAGCGCTTTTCGTGGCACCCGGCCAGCGCCGATGTGGCGCAGCTGCTAGGTTCGCCCACGCATGACAAGCCATCACGTTTCTCGATGCCACAGCTCGACCGCCTGTCGGTGTCAGCGCCCACGGGCGATTCCGCGTTAAGCCACACGCACGTGCGCTTTGTGGGCGTCACCAAGCGCGTGGACCACTGCATCTACGTCGTGCACGTCGACACGGGAATGGAACAGTTTGTGATCAACAAGCGGTACTCCGACTTCCGCTCGTTTCGCGCCCGCGTGCTCGCCATGCAACAGGCATATACGCAATGCTCAGGGCCATGTCGGCATCTGAGCCAGCTCACGCAAGTCAAGTTCCCACGGCGCAAATTCCAGTTCTCAAAGCAACCAAACCTGGAGCTGGCGCGCGACCGCAGCTTCTATCTGCAGCGTTTCCTGCAGGCTCTGCTCCGCATTTACCGCACGGCGCCACGGCGCCAGGCGCGCTGCTGCGTGAACAGTCAGTGTCCACTGCTGGCATTGATCGTCAACTTCCTCAACATCACGACGACACAAGTGCCCGAGCCCACGGTCTCCAAGGAAGAGCCCGTATTGCCATCGTCGGACGCACGGCGCCAACAGATGCGCGATTTCCCGCCGCCCACACGCGTGTCGATCCAGCTCGAGGGCGTTCACCAGTTCTATCGCCTATATCCCATCACAGAGGACACCGAGATGCATCCGATCTGAATGAACTGATCATCTACAGCATCATGCCGTCGATCTCATGACGGCCAACACACCGCTTTACGTGATCAAGTTGACGTAGCAGTTGGTCGTAGTATACTATAATGGCACAGTCTGCGTGCACTACACGATGCCGCCTCGGTTGTGGAAGAGCGCGACAATGGCCGACGTGATCTTGTCGTCCTCGGTCTGCATGCCGCCCATGATCTTGGCGGACTTGCCCCACTGAATGCTGCTCTCTGGAGGCTGCAGAAAACCCACCGCAACACACATGTGAATGCCGATGCAACAACCTGCAGGAAAAAAATGCGCGACCAATTCCAGAGCACGTACGACTTCCTCGGCCTCGTTGATCTGGATCGCGCTGCTGCTGCCAATGATGTCTTGTGCGCGTTGACGCGCCCACTGAGCAGATGCACACGATGCCTTAGTGTCAGTAAAGTGTCTGGGCACAAGGTGAGTGCACTGCATTGCTTAACCTCTTGCCATTTCTTGTTCGGTTGTGGGGCTTCTTCTCCGTCCAAGTGTCGGATGAAGCTCATGCGTGTTCGCGCAGGCATGATCATTGTCGGTGTGACGGCTCTGGATGATTGTATTCGCGCGCGTGGGCTCTTGGGTGTCTGCGGTGGATCTGGGCGACGGGCCGACTGTGGTGTTGTCTGAACCAGCAGACGCAAGTGGCGTGGAGACGTGGGGCGACAGCTTGCAGTTAACACGTTCTGATGCTCGCGATCGTGCTTGGACAGGATATCGCGCACGATCTGGCGCTTGTACTGGTTCCACCGAACGTCCACGTCGAGATCTTGCTTGACGCTCTCTTCGTTAATCCGAGCCTTGAGCTCCGAGCACTCCATGCGCATGAAATGTTCGGACACGCTGTCTTTGAGAATGGTTTGCCGAAAATCAACGCGGTCGACACGGTAGAGAATAGCGCTGGGAGATGTAATGAGCACGGAAAAGATGGCATTTTGCTCTCCCTGGATGATCTCATAGGCACCGAAATAATGGCGGCTTCGGCGTTGGCATGGGCAGCGTGTTAGACCTTGAATGTGCTATGCAGCCACAGTCTAGTACTGCGACGCACCTGCCCACCGTGTAGATTTCGACATAGCAAGACTGCTTGGTATGCTTGAGTCCACGATACTTTTTGATGACTCTGCACTCTCCATGCTTGACGAAGTAGAATGATCCTTCACGTGTCCAGTCAGTTAGTGACGCCAGCCTCACTGTTCGCAGAGATCAACGGACCTGCGCTTTCTCCTTCGCGGACAATAACGTCGTTGTACGAGTAGCGCAGTCGCTCCATCCTACCGCACAGCTTGAGGATACTATCGGCGTCCCAGTGTTCGAACGCCGGTACTGAAGAGATATATCGGATCTTTTCTCTGCAAGAATCAGCGTGTGGAACAGATGACGACGTCGCAAGTCAGGTCTTGCCGCACCACGTCGAGCACACCTACCTATGAAACGTGGTCAAAATAGCCACCGCAACAATGCATATTATGTGGTGTGTACCACACCATTTTCTACCTGCCTGGTTTAGTGTGGCGTGATGTGTGGTGGTGTGTGGGTCGCGCCAGTGAGTGTATGCAAGCACGCGAAGACGGTATGGCATCCACGGTTGACGGTTGAGCGCGTCATTGACGCATGCGTTGGCGCCTTGCTGGCGTCCCGACAGCCCAAATCAAATGGCGAATCGATGGACACTAACCTTGTGGCTGCGCTGTACGCGTGGACTCCTTCCGATAGCAGCAAGAACGGATAGAAATGGATGCCGATCAACGCAAGAAATGCACTGAAGCGCTCGATTACTTCTTCAAGCTTGAGAGCACGGGTGCGCTGCCCCACAATGATGCTGTTTGCGTCCATTCAATGATGTGATATATAACTCGCGATGTGTTATGTGTGGCTGTCGACAGAGCCGTTCCACGAGCGCGTGAACTGGGAGGAATGGGGCCTGTATGACTACTTGCAGGTGGTCAAGACGCCCATGGATCTCGGGACGATCCGAACCAAGCTGAGCAAACGCGAATACAAGAAACCCGTCGAGTTTGCGCGCGACATGCGGTTGGTGTGGGATAATTGCAAGCTCTACAACCAGGTTTGTTGCGCGGCGAGCGCATGAGCAACAGCTTTGCCAAGTTCTGACGAGCGAACGGTGTGCATGCCTCAGGATGGGTCGGAGCTTTACCAGCTGGCGGACGACTTGGCCAAGAAGTTCGAAGACAAAGTCAAGTCGCTCAAGCTGGATGTGGGAGCTGCCCCATCGCGTGCGGACAAGAGCGTGCCGTAAGTATCACATGCGCCGATCAAAAGGGAATAATATGAGGACTGACATGTTCCATCTCCCAGCGCCCCAACGATCGAAGAGAAGATTGCACTGAGCCAGAACATCTACAAGATGTCGGGAAAAGACCTCGGCGTTATTGTGGACATGCTCGAGGATAAGTGCCCAAAGGCTTTGGACAAGGTATGCGACGTAGCGGGTGGAAGTACAACAGGCGAAGCAGGGCACTGACAGCGTTTGCATCCCGAATTCAGGCATCGCCAGATGAGCTGGACATTGTGTTGGACTCGATCGACAACAAGACGTTCCGCGAAATCGAAAAGTTCATGCTGAGCAAGATCCCGGAAGGTAGTCGTGAAACAGTCCCCAAATCCTCATCCAGGAAGTCATCGTCCAAGCGATCGAGAGAATCCTCGTCCAGCTCCTCGTCCAAAAAGTCCAAGACAAGTGAGTGATACGAGTGTATTTAACCCGACAACCTTCTTGTCGTTTGCCGTGGTTTCTCCATGCCTTCCACAATGCCTCAATCAGTTCTTACGCAAGAATTGTTTGAGCCGCGATTCTCGATGCGATGCCAGCTCTTTTGTCTTGGCTGAACTTGAGCTCAGCAATGGGTGCTGGTGGATTGCTGTGGTGCGCGTGATTTTGCTGAAATCTAGCTTCGGGATTGATATCGGAGCCGCAGAAGCCGCACGAATTGGCTTGGATTTTTCATCGCTTGCTGTTTGTGTGATTGGGTCTGATCTTGATGTGCGGCGGGGGGATGCTAACGACTCCGCCATCCGACGTGTGGATTGCCATTGAGGCACGCCTTTGCTAATGGTAGGGATGGCTTCAGCTTGCGGATCAGCAGTCGTTCCTTTCGACGACAGAATAGGAATCGTCTGCGATCCCAACGTCGGTGGTTAGATTCCACATCAATCATCGCTGCAGTGATGTTCTTTGTTGTGTACCTGAGGCGGCGACAACTGCATGATGCGCGAGGTTCGTGGCTTCTTGTCCTTCACCGCCGCCGAGTCGACGCTTCGCTTGTATTCCAACAATTCGTCCTTGTGCAACTCCATGAGTTCTCGCAAGGACGGCTGCGTCCCATCGGGAGACTCATCCCATTTATCTCCATGAAGTTGGCGGCCCCGTTCCATGAGGCTTTCCCATTCCTGGCAAGATGTGCCGTGAGCACGGCTCTGCGCCTCACAAGCACGAGATCGTGGGATTCAAAATCTGCGCTCACCGGGTCGCTGCGTCGACTGGTCTCAATCCTTCCGGTGACAATCTGCTCCAGCTCATCGTGGTAGCGGAGCTGCCGTTGTCGTGCCGCTAGCTTCGCTTGCAGCCGACCAATGAACAGTTGCAAGTCTTCTTTGCGACGACTGATATTGCTTAGAACCTCTCGCGACTCGAGATCGATTGGCGGGTGGTCTATCATCACGAGGCAGTCGTTCCTATTCAGCCGCATTACACAATCACCACAGCAAACCCATCACACACATACACTTGGTTTGCCGCCGCCGAAGTTGCTGCCGCAATGCCAATGCCAACGCCAGCACGACGAACGCGCACACGACGATCAGCAGCGGCGTTCCCACGCTGCTGCCGCGCGAACCGCGAAGGGAGCCCATGGCGGCCACACCACTAAAGGCAGTCAAGCAACTACCACCACACACGGCCCATTCTTGAGCTGCATGCGCTCCGCATAAGATCGGATCGTATGTCTTGCCCAGACGTAGAGGCCACCGACAAAATAGCTACAAATGCAACAGATGATGCCTTCACGCGATAAATGCCAGGCGCAACGTCTGCAATCAAAAATCCAGCATAATCAAGCTGTCTTGAATCCAGGTTCATGTGTGGCTGGATGAGCAGCAGTTCATCATGAGATGTTTGAATCAATAGCAATCGCTGACATCCGGGTTTCGGCCGAATTCTCACAATCAAGCGTCCGATCGCAACACTGACTTGGGTTTGCAACGGGACGGACAGGCGTCCCACCGTTGACAACCCAACATGAGATTCCCGTGCCAGGATTTCTTGTCGATGGATTCGTTACGTGTGGTGACGGCCCCTGTGGCACGGTTGTGGCGCGGTTCCATCGACAATCGATTGAGTGGGATCTGATTAAAGAGGATCCCTGGATACACGGTTCATGGTGGAGGCTCTTCCACGGCTTCCCACCACCATTCGCGCGCGAGGACATGAAGACAGATACACATGCAGTGCACATCTAGCCTCAAGGTCGATATGGTTATGACTTATTAAATACTACTAGTAATAATGCTCTAATCGGCTTGGTGGTCTGACTGTCCGTGCCGAGTGCGGTCGACACGGTGATCGGGTCGTGCGAGTCAGCAGTAGGCTCGCTCGTCCGCATAGCGAGATGGCGCGCCGACATAGGCGGTTGACGGAGGCACCATCAGTCGTGGAAGCACAGGGCTGCGAATGTAGCGGGCCGACGGCACGGCCGCTGGTTCACGGGCAGGTGATGGCAAGTCGCGATAAGACTGCTGCTGTTCTGCGTAGCGGGTTTCCTCGTAGCGCGCGTCGTCGTAGTGCAGGCGTTCATATCGGCGGTCTTCGCTGTGATACTGTGCTGGGCGAGAATCATACTCGGTGTAGGCACTGTGGTGAGGTTCGCTCCCCTGCATGTGCGTGTAGGAGCGCTTGCGCGAACCTTCACTGCTGCGAGGAGCAAGTTGCATTGGCTCACGTCGGCTGAAGAGCGGAGGCAACTGCAGCGAAGACTGTGGACGCTGGAGCGGTGGTGAACGAGGATGAATGCTTGGGAGCATATGTGAGTGCATTCCTGCGCGGCCGGACAATGTAGGGCGGCTAGGCAGTGGTGGCAATGCCGACATTGGTGATGGTGGTGTCGGTGGGCGGTCGTAGCTGGTGCGCTGCATCTTGTGCCGAGCTTCATAGTAGTGCTCTGGTTCGTACTTGATTCGTGGCTGGTGGTCGTACGGGCTCATGTGTGTCATCACAGGCGCCGGGCGCTTGTACATTGGGCTTGACTGCTGTGGACCGTACGCCGCGTAGACACCGTGATGTGGCACGTCGTACGGCGACCGGACTGGCATGCTCGTGTGCACGGTGACGCGTGGAGGCATGGCGGTAGAGGGCTCGACGACGGTGGCCGAGGCCGCGGAGGCGACGTCCTTGCGCTTCTTTTCTAGGCGACGCTGGTTGCGGTTGGCCTTCTGTCGATGGAACTCGCACAGGTTGTGGAGCTCGCCATTGCGCTTGAGCGCACGGCGGTTCCAGCACTTTTTGCTGGTGTAGCGGCAGAATTCTTCGCTGCCGGGTTCCGGGGCAGCAGCCATGAGGGACGTCGGGAAGGAGGCGAAGAAGAAGAAGACGAGGGAGCTGTGTGTGCGCTGCGCGTGGCAGAATGGACTGTGAGCGGCGGCAGTGGCTGTCGGTCGTCTGCCCGGCCAGTTCCAGTCAGACCCTCGCCATCAACCGCTCTTCCTGATCTCCCACCGTAACTCATAAATCACGCTCTGGTTTGGACACTGGTTATGTCGGTGTGTGTGCTCTTCTCATTGGCCAAAAACGTGTCGCAGCCAAAATTTGTGGAACAGCTGGCGCGGGCTCGGGGGTGGACAGGCTGGCCAGGATGAACAGCGGGCTCAAAATCAAGTGCGCACGAAGCCAGCGGCGTGCAGGTCATCAACACTGCAGTCAACGTCATGCAGTTCCGCGGGATTGGCACAGCAGCCCCCATGCCAGATGGCTTGTGGTGTCTCTGCTGATTGCTCACGCCCGCCGAAACGCGCCACGCGACTGGCACACGAATACGTGATGTGGTGACCCCCATGTGAACTGCTGGTTTCGTTACGCCCTGGAATTGACTTGTGGCACTGGGCTATAATATATTTGGAGGGTGGAAACCCCAATTATGGCGTCTGTGATCCTGTGATTCCGGCTTCCACCCCCCATTTTGGCCACGAAATGGCAATTTCTGGGTGCACGGCCTGCACATAAATGCCTTAGCTGTACTGACCACTCTGAGACTGACAGCGGTGTCGTCGTGGTTTTGCGCGAATTGGTCGATGAATGCTACAATGTAGCATACCAGTAGGGGGGAAAGAATGCAATGCAATGCTCGGTCGGTGCCCCCGCGATCTGTATGTTGCACAAGGTCTCCGATCGTTCGCTCTTTCGTGGAGCGTTGACTGCTGCGACTGGCATCCGCGTCGCACTTGCGGTTTGTCGTCCAACTTTCACACAGCTAGTATAGGTCCCCGTTCCATTCAATTCTTGTCCCTACTGTCGTGAATTCGCTCTGGGGATGAGGAGGAGAGGTCTGCTGACGTTGATTCCACGGTCGCTTGTTCACGCAACTGGATGTCACTTCACGTTGCGGTCCACATCGTCGCAGCAAGCAGGGACGCCAACCGATCCATGGGTGCATGATGAGCGTGGTCGCATGGTTGTTGGTCCCCACCTGGTTTGGACGCGCTCTGTATTGCGCACCGCGCAGAATGCAGCAGGGAGCTGAACCTCGTTGACGCGACATCACCGTCAGTCTGACAACGTCGGTTCCACGCCCCATGCGCAATCAAATGACAAGAGAGCAAGCGGCAAGTTGGTGCTGTGATATTATTGTTGGGAGCGATCTGCAGCATTTGCAGCATGGCATTTTGTGGACAATCCGCGCGGAGGAACGCTGCCAATGCGCATGGTGACGACTTGATTTCCGCCAGGAATTCGTCAGCTCCATTGACGGCGGGTGGCGTCCGGTCTGGCAGGTGTTTCCGTAGATCATGATTTCGCGATGCATGTGTTTCCGTGTTTCTGACTTGATGTCGAAGTTGTCAAGCTTTGTGTCGTCAAATGAACAGTTCAACGTCACACCAATCCGAACTGGCACTTGCACCGGTTCAGTGAATCACGATTGCCACGCTCGGGATGAGAAAGCGAGCGCAAGACGCAGATGCAGACGCTGGTGGCAATCGCGGATGGCTCCCAATCACACCCTGCTTGCTTTCCTTCAATCACACATGCCTTTGAATAAATCACCCAACACGATTATCAGCCAGGAAGCGCACCCAGAATGCTGTTTGCTGACGCCATGGAACAATTGGGAACCGAATAGCAGAAGCGCGGACGCACTCAACAGCAACCAGCTTGAGCTTGCTGGCTTTGCCAACACACCCATACACAACATTGGCACACGCATGAGCTGGATGTCGCTCGCATATTCTCATCATCTCGACGTCTTTGTGACAGCCATGGCGGGTGCATCCACGACATGCGCTCAACCTATTTTGGCAGCGCATTGCCAACGGCTGAACCATCAATCCAGCAGTGTGTCAACCCATGCAGTGATTCGATTCGCACCTGCTCCCCTAAATCAACCCCACTCTCCCAAACTTACACCCCCAAGTACTGTGTGAAGAGCAACTCAATCCGCTCGCCAGCCCAAGCGTGGGTGTGCTCCATGGGTTCGACGTTGCAAACGAATATGTGGCCTGAAGCCAAGGGCGAACCCCCCCCCCCCCTCTCGATGGGCTCCGATGGCCGACACGCGCGAGCGGGAGCAACCAAGCAAGTTCGCGCTCCAGTTTGCATTCGCTTCCACTGACGACAATGCTCATGTGCCGCGTGCCCACCGACCGTGATATGACGGCGCTCTGTCGCTACCCAAGCAAGAAATGCGACCAGCCACGGGCAGTCAAGCGCAATGGCGAGCTACATAACCTGTGCGAGCACCACCGCATGAAAGCGAACGAGAATCAGCGCACACTTGAGCAGAAGCGCAAGCTGCTCACGGGCTCCACCAAGAAGCGAACGCGCAAGGGCATCAGCCTGCCGGCCGCAGCGCGCTGCGTCAAGCGTGCGCGCGCCATTGATGCCACGCAACCAAGTAACCCTGTCCAGGCACCAGCCAGCACTATTCCCAAGGCCACGACCGTTGCTGCCACGTCGTCGTCAGCCACGTCAGTCGCCACGGCGCCACTGATCTCGTCACCGATCGCTGCCACCGTCGATCCAGCAGTGATCGAGGAGCTCTCTGAGGACCTCGAGTTTATTCATGGTTGGTTCGTGTTTGATGAAGTCAAGTTGCTGGAGCCGATCAAGGAAGAGATCGTGGCGTCCCCCGTGGATGTCGGCAGCGACTGGACCGTCGAATTCCAGGACTGGGCAGGCGAGTCGTGGCCAAGTTGCAGCGCCAGCGAACTCATCTCCATGTCCGACTGCCTGTAATGAGCACAGATACGGTGTCGTCGCTCTCGTTATTTAAAATATTCCTCTGCCTCATGCAATCACTAGTGTCGCAACACGTCCATCCTTTCCATCTCCGGCTTGTCGCAATCAGATCAGCCTCAAGAGTCTGCTGTGATGGAGATGCCGCCATCCTTTTGCCGCTTTCCACACAGCCCGAAGATCTTCATGCACGGCAGATCGTAGTAATATTTGCCCTCGGGATCGCTCAAGGTTTGGTACGCTTCCTTGAGCTTCTCGTACTTGTGTGGTTCCGTTTCGTTGTTGAAGCGCTTGACTAATGTGTTGTACGCAGCATCGATCTCTTCGCGCGACGCTGTCTTGACGAGACCAAGCTTGGCGTACAGGTCCTTGCCTCGCCACATGCGCTCGTCGTAATACTCGAGCTGAGTGCGCAGGGCCTCGGAGATCCGAGCCTCACAGAAGCACCAATCTGGCATGTGCCTGGCACAGAATTCCTTGGCGCGGACCTCGGCATAATGCACGCACTGCTGGCCTCCGCTTGGTTTCTCGTGGCAGATCCAGTCCGACTCGGGTCGTACGTACTCGATTGTGTGGCTGATGCCTGCATATGTTGCTTGCATTGCAAACAGGATACGACGTGGTTTCATGCGGCTGCAGTGGACGCGTGTACTGTTGCAGACGATCTCGAGCAGAGACGTGTTGAGCGGCGCCGTCTGGAACAAGTCGTGTTTCTCTAGGAACGCGTAGACCACATCGACGGGCTCCTGGTCCTCGTGAACCTCGAGATCGGCCAGCTTTTTGTCAGCAGATTCCCACACAGGGATCTTGATCAGCATGGGCTCGGCCCGCGTGCAATTCGGGCGACGGCGTGGTTCGTTGCATACCTCAATGAGCAGTTGTTTGCGCTGCTGGAACGTCAGATTGCGCATCAGACCGTAGTCGTAGATGACGTCAGTCGGTTCCTGGCCGTCGAAAAAGTCCAGACGTTCGCGTTGGCCGTTTGGCAATGTGTATACCGTCTGGTACATGAGCCCAATCTTCCGGTCACACGGCAGGCTGCGCTGCTGACACAAAGCACTGACCAGGTTCGCCTTTTCCTCAGCTGACAATCCGTGTTTATTGCCAAATCGTGCCACAGCATCGGCCGTCTCGTCGTGCTGGAGCACTTCTAGCACGCCGAGTTGCGAACCGTTCTGAGCAGCCACTGGTACGGCCATGACGACAGGTGCGAAGCGATTGCACACCAGTGTCATGCCATCTTCATCTTGATCTCGTCGTGGGGCAGCCTGGGTGTCCGGAAGCGTCCCACAAAGCGTGTCAAGCAAGTGCGTTCGCGACCACTCCGTAAGGTTGTGAGTCGCCGCAAAATTGTACACCACATCCGCTGGCTCTTGACCTTCGTACACCTCGATCACGCCTAACAACTGATTGTTTTCACCGGTTATAGGCAGCGACTTGAGCAGTGCTTGGCCCCGTGTGCAGAGAATGCCGGCGCGTTTGCCGCATAGAGCGTAGAAGAGGTTGACGCGCACGTTGTCGGTGACGTTGTTGGCCTTGGCGAATCGATAGATGGCGTCCACGAGTTCTTCGTCCTCGAAAATGCGAAGAACGCCAGCTCCACTGTTGTTCTTGTCTTCCAGGACGATAGGAGATTCGAACACGTACGGTCGACGGCGCTTGCAGGTCACGTATTTGTCCGCGCACACGCTTTCGGTTAGACGTTGGCGAAATTGCTTGGGCATGCCAACATGCTGCCCAAACATGTAGATAACGTCCACGGGTTCGTCCGTGAGTGCGATCTGGAGAACACCATATCTTTCGTTCTGCGGGGACAGAATCGTCCTCGAATACACGAGTGGGTTGAGGCGCGAGCACGGTGCACGAGCACAAATTGTCTTGGCGATCTGATCCACTGCAAACAGCAGTAGTTTGTGGTCCACCACGAAGCGGTAGATCTGGTCGATTGGTTCTTCGTCGTCGTAGATGTCGAGTGTGCCGAGGACCTTGTTGTGCTCTCCGCTGATCAGCTGCTGCCACAGCAATGCCGCCGTGCGTGTGCACGTGACACGAGGTTGCCGGCACGCGTTTTCGATCAACTGTAATCGCTGCAATCGCTGGAGACCGTGCGGTGCCGCGAACGCTAAGACAGCGTCGGCCACTTCTTCACCTTCGAGAATGCGCAATGTACCGAGGGTCTGGCCATTCGCACCAGTGATCGTCGTCGCAAACACGACTGGGGCTGCGCGTCGACATGACACTTTGCCCATTCGACACACTTGTTCCAGTAAATGACTGCGCGCTTTATCAGCGAGCCCATGCGTACGCGTGAAAGCATCGATCACATCGACAGGCTCGTCGCCTTCCCGGATCACCAGCTCGCCAAAGCGCTTCGATCCAAGCGGCACGTTAAAGCGCAACTGCGGTGAGGACGTCGCGGCGCATGACGATGCAAACAAGCAGAGCACAGTCAAGCAAAGCAACTGCCGCAGTGGCATGCACCACCTTACTGACGTAGCTGTCGAACGTGCCATTGCCTGGCCTGTCATTGATGCCACTTGGCACTCCGGTGTGTGGGCGACCGCTCGCGACCGCCCTCACGGCGTGGAGGCGGGTCGTTCAGGAAGGCTCGCGCGACCGAGACGATGGCGAACTCGAACTCGACCACCGCTCGAACGATCGCGCAGCAGCTGAATGCCACCAACACCGAATTCGAGACCGCACAATGGCTCATCGGCGTGTCGAGCTCGTGCTCGATCGCAGGCTCGCTCACCATGATCTTGTGCTTTGTTTTCTTCCAAGAATCACGACGATGTGGACGTCGCATCATGTTCTGCTTGCATGTGGCTGACCTGGGGGCTGCGTGTGCGTGGCTGCTCACGCTGTGGCTTCCTGAGATCGACGTGGGGGCCATGAAGGGGAGCGCTGCCGAGGGCGCCCGCAAGGCAGCGACGTTAGCTGAGGGCTCGACGCTGTGCGTCACACAAGTGCGTGATTTGCATGCGAAGATCGTGCGCATCATGTGTGCCCAAATTCTCATTCATTGCGAGGACGTCAACTTGGTGTCTGCAGGGTTATTTGCTCATGTTTTTCATGCTGGCGTCATATCTGTGGACGGGCTGCTTCGCCTTCCACTTGTACCAGATGCTGGGTCGGCGATTTCAGGCACCAGAGCTCTTTGAGCACCGCTACCACATCGTTGCGTGGGGGCTACCAGCGATGTTTGTCGTGCACTTTGGCGTCCACCAAGCGCTTGGCTTCCACCTGATGGGTCCGAGCGGACGACCGTGGTGTTGGATGCGCTTGTACAGTGAGTACTCGTGGTCAAAAGCTGGCTTTTGGCTTCAGATGATCTTCTTCTACGCTCCCGTGCTGTTCATTTTTGTCCACAACATCATCACCTACGTGTGGCTTCTGTACAAACTGGTACGTTCTCTAAGGGCAGCAAACACCAGCGTTGTCTCAGTTCTTTGCTCGTTTTCTTTTTCTGCCCTCGCGTAGGGAGATCTGCTCTCGACCAAGCTGGAAGGTCGCATTTGGCGTCGCATGCTGGGATATGGGGTGGTCTTCTTCGTGTCCATCGTCTGGGCGATGTTTGCGTTGATCTACGAGGCGATTTCGCCTGAACACACACTGCACCGCAACATGTTGTACTGCATGGCTTGGTTCGCGCCTTTTCAGGTAGAACAGCGAGCTTGATCGGCATTCTACCGGTGCGCGTGGGAGGGAATATCAGTTGATGGGTGCGTTGTTTTGCTATATAGGGAGCCATGAATGCGGTTGCCTATGGCCTGAATCACAAGGTGAAATTGCATGATCTTGTCCCCAGAGCAATGCCTAACCTTCGCTGTGGTTGTGTTGTGGTAGCTGCGTCATCGTGTGGGCAACTACGTCATCAACTCGCTGAAACACTAGCACCTTTGTTCTTACCCCACACAACATGTATCGTTCTTTATCACCGTGGTTTATGCAATTCAGAGACTCACTTACAACACAAAATCCCGCTCTGGGTCAATTTTCGCGGCTTGTTGCCGCTCTGCAACGCTAGCTGGAATCTTCAAGTGAAAGAAGTCTGTGATTCCGCGCTCGTGACGACTAGAGCGGATAGCATTCTTGGCAGCAAAGTACACCGAGCACGCCAATGCATACGGTGGTTCGCCTGTCGCTTTGGAGCTCAGCACACCCCGTCGGGCCATGTCGTTCGGCAACAACGTCACCTTGAGCTTCTCTGGAATGTCTCGCGCGCATGGAAGCTTGTACTCCCACGTCCCATTCGTCAACAATTCACCAGATTCTGGTGCATACGCGACTTCTTCCTCCATATACAGCCCGATACCCATCAAGAATCCTCCTTCGATCTGACCAATGTCGATGGCAGGGTTGAGACTGATGCCGCAATCATATACAATCTCGGAGCTCAATATGTTGATCTCTCCAGTCAAAATGTCCACTTCGACTTCTGAACAAGCTCCAGCATAAACGAAGTAATCGAATACATCGTCTTTGTGTTCAACTGTGTGTACTGGTTGAGCACACGCAAACAATCGGACACCCTTGTCGTTTGCAGCCTTCACTGATCCAACCCAATCATTCTTCTTCTCGTAGGGCTTTATCAACGTCAGGAGTTCCTCGCAGCACGCCCTTTGAACCACAAATTGATTAAGACCGTACATAACCAAGCAGTCATAGCGTGACGTACACCACAGATTGGACAACAGATTCTGAGGTACTTGATCCACCTGTTGCTTCGCCATTGGGTGTTTTGTCGGTCGAAGTTGGTCGCACTTTCATCATATCAAGGGGAATCCCGAGCTTGTAAGCACAAGCTTGAGCAGCTTTCGTATGGATTCCCTGTATCAAAAGGTTAGGCGAGCAAACTGTACACGGGAACATCAATGAACTGGTACTACCTGGCCGATTTCGCATCCGCTGTGCCAAAGAATCACAGTGCCATCACTTGCAAAGACGTCGATCGCCGTCCCATCGCGCCGTCCGGAGTAAGTCATGCCGTACTTCGTCGGAGTTACAGCGATCCCGCGTTTCTTCCACTTATTGTTGGTGTTGAAGACGGCAACATCTTTCTGGCGCTGTTCCAACTTGGATGTTGCAAGAAGACGATTCCAGACTTCACCAAGCTTCACGTCAACCAACTTTTGGTTAAACGGTGTGACGTCATTTTCCTTGTACATATTGCGTTCTTGGACCCATTGAAGTGGGACATTCAATGTACGAGCAACATGGTCTAACGCCGCTTCCACCAACACCAACGATTGCGGTACACCTGGGGCACGTAATGACGTGCACGTTTGCGTGTTGGTCAGATACAGCAAAGAGCGACAGTGAAATGACGGGGTATGATAGGCCGAATCAGACCATTGAACTGCCATCTGCGCTGAACCAGCTGCGTCGACGCGAGAGCAACCACAATTCACTCGCAGGGTTAGATCCATCGCTTGAACGTTGCCGTCGTCGTCAAACCCAACCTCGTACTCGCCTTTCATGTACTCGCGGCCACCAACGAGACTGAAGTCAGCATTGCGATTATTAAGTACTCGTACTGGCCGCTTATGTTTGTGAGCGGCAACTGCAGCAGCCGCGGCGTTGACGACACATCGAGTGAGCTTTCCTCCGAAGCCACCCCCAACTCGAGGAACTTTGATGCTGATGCTGTTGCTGTGAACGTTTAGCACAGCTGCTAGTTGCTGTTGCATGAAATTTGGGAACTGCGATGATGTTTCCACTTCGTATACGCCAAACTCCGACAGCGATACCAACGACACTTGAGGCTCCATGTAAAAGTGCTTCTGTGCACCAAGGTACAACTCGCCTTTCAGTCGATTCTTGCACTGTTTCAGCTTCTCAGCAACCTTTTCGTCACCCACGGCTGGCCCCTCAATCGATGTGTTCGAGCGAATAGCGTCATCGAGCGAAATGATTGCTCCTGCACCTTGGTTTGTCCATCTTTTGTCTGCTGGCACCTCGCCGTACTTTATACTGCATTGAGCAGCAGCTTCATCTGCTATTTGCTGCGTAGTTGCGATGACCACACCGATGGGAGCACCAACACAGCGAACAATACCGTTGATGGGAACAAACAGCGATTCCATCGACTGACCCGACGAGATGTCATTCTGACCTGGAATATCACTCGCAGTCACAATATCAATCACGCCAGTGATGCTCTTCGCCTTTCCACCTTCGTCGATCGCAAGGATTTGGGCAAATGCCTTGGTGCTGTACAAAATCGCACCAAACAGCGTCGTCTTGCTCAAATCCGCGTCAGTTGTGTACTTTGCTTCACCTGTGGCTTGCATGTCGGCACCCAACTTTTGAATGGGCTGAGATACTGGTGCAGTAGCGTCATTGGGCTTGAATGCCTGGATTCCTGAAGACACCTTGCGAGCAAGTGGAGCTGCTGCAGACTCGACGGTTGGATCCGTGATTGTGCTGGTCGCTGTCAAAAATGCCTTGTACAAAGCAGATTTCATCACGGATTGGCGAAACACCTGAGATCCCAGCATTTCGCTCTTTCCAATCGCTTCCAAATCCGCGTCAAGTTGCTGAAGGGCATTCTCCAGCGTGTTCTTCGTCAGTTCTTTACCTCGAACGTACGTTTCCGTTTTGACGAAGCGTGCCGGATGCTTACAAACCCCGCCAATAGCAATCTGTACGTCAAGACATGCGTTTGGATTCTTCGACTGGTCCACTTTAAGCAGCACTGCAGCGTTGCAGTGAGAGTGAGCATTTTGTGGCCTCTGCGCCACTTTTACGCAGCGAAATACGTAAGCCGTTGTTGATTGAGACTTCGGGAACAGCGAAAAGGTCATTGACTGAACCAGACAAAAGTCCTTCTTCTTCAAAAAGTCTTCAACCGATAGCTTTGCTTGCTGCAGTTGCGAGTCGAGTGTTATGATGGTCGCACCAATCCCAATCAGCGCAACCGCCAAGTCAGACACAAAGTTTGGATAATCCCGGCACAAACTCAGGTTGCCTGCCCACGTCGCGGAATTGCGCACTTGGTTGTTAGCAACTCGGTACACGATTCTGGCAAGCTCCTCCAGCACCGAACTTGTTGCGGCGTGGCTCCTCAAAAACGTGAGCAACGCGTTGATGGTCACCGCCGCCCCGATTTCAGCCTCTCCTTGTGAGTCAGACACGCGTACGACTTTGAGTTCTGGGATGTAGTTCAACTCCACTTGTACTTTTCCTTCATCTGGTGTGTTGTACGGTGCCGTACCGTTGTAATATTTGCTCACACCATGCGCTGTACGGCCACCAACAAAGCGAATATCCTTCTGTGCCTCGTTCTTCAAGATCGATTCCAGATGTTTCAGCGAGATCGGGCGATACCACTTGCATCCATCACTACTTTCAAAGGATAACGGCCTGGGCTCAAAATTGATGATAAAACCTGGAGGAAGCGATGGCGCAGGCGTTGATGAGCAGCTCGCTAGCTGCTGCGGGATCAGGTCCTCCAAATCCTCATAGTTCTCGCACACCCCAGCCTTCGGGCACTTGCCTTCACAAATGCGTGCACGTGCGTCTTCAATGTCCTCCTTGTCAACCACTAGCCAATCCTCCCAATGTGGACACGAGGACGACGGACTGGTGCCAGTTTCCATCTCGTGCTTCTCTTGGTCACTCGAAATCTCCTCCTCGCTGCCCTCATATGCAAGTGCCGGAGGTTTCTTCGCAAACGAATGAAGCGCCTTCAAAATGGGCCGATAGCCCGTGCAGCGACACAGATTGCCGTCAAAGTGCTCTTCGATCTGCGCTTTCGTCAGCGTCGGGTTCTCGTGTTGCAGCAGCTCGTACATGTTCATCACCCAGCCAGGCGTGCAGTACCCGCACTGCGACCCATGGTTGATGGCAATCTGCTTCTGAATCTCGTGCATGTTCGTGCTCGAGCCGACGCCCTCGACCGTTGTCACAGCAATCCCATCCAGCGCTGCGAGCGGGAACAAACAAGCGTTCACCGCGCGGTACTCGAGCTCTGGGGCGTCTGCGTGGTCGTCATTATTGGTGGAAGGCTTGCGCACGCGATTGCAGAGCACCACAGTGCACGCGCCGCAGCCGCCTTCCCCACACGACAGCTTGGTGCCGAACAGGTTGGCGGTGTCATGCAGGTAGTCGATCACGCGCGCGCGCGGCGACGGCTGAGAGATCCGCTGCTCTTTCCCATTGAGCGAGAACTTGATGTCGTGCTGCCACTCCACGTCCGGCAGCGCCATCCTTGGCGCAATCCAGCCACCAACGGAGAAGAAGAAAGAATGAATGATGGATCGCACCTTCAACCACCAAGTGGTCGACGGAAGGCCGGAATGATGGTTGTCAAGGAGCACCTTCGGAATTCGACGGACGATCCATCAACTTTCGGAGGTGCTGTATCCAACCTCTGGAGGTACAGTATATTGAAACAAAATGGACGGTGTGATACAATTATGGTGGCGGGTGTACCAATTATGGGGAACACCGACGATGGTGCGGGTGGCGCATGGCATGTGATGAGATGGCTGGCATGACGTTAGAGGTCGTTGCGGCGGTCGCTGGTGACCGCATCACTGACTTCCTCACGATCCCAGAGCGACAGCGACTACGATGCGTGTCACGCCAGTGGAACTATGTGTTCCCGTGGCTCCAGGCCGATCGTATGCATCCAGTCAAGTCCGTGTACAACATGAAGAGCAAGCGATATCGCCATGACTGGCAGCAGTTCATGCGCCGCGAGTCGCAGGCGTTCCTGCAGGCAATGCTCGCCCATCTGCCCAAGTCCACGAAAGAAGACACAAACACGCTGAAGCGCGCACTCTGCGAGTCCACCAACACTGGCGTGCGGCCGTCTTTTGACAACCATCACGCTCGCTCTGGGTACATCGCACAGAAGTTCAATCGTGTCGGGAATTTGCCCAATCTGTTGCTGAGCGAGACGCTCGGTGATCTACGCGCTGTGCTGTTGACCAAGAACGTCTGTCGCTTCGCGATGTATGGGGGTGGTCCTGGCTACGACACCATTGGCATGGTTTTGCTGCGCCAGTATCTTCGCCTTGCGGACTTCACCATCCATGGCGTTGTCTACGACAATGAACCAGGCTGGACCAGCGCTGTCACCGCTGTGCAACACGTACTTCAGCAGCATCACGATCACGCCAGCAACGCGACCATTGCATTCAAATCGTGCGACATCACGCTTGACATCCATGACAGCATCAACGCGGACGTTGTCGCCGACGTCGGGTCCACGCAGCTCTTCCTGTTCCCATTCGTCTGCGTCGAGAACTACCAGCTCCTGCGGCAAAGCAACTTCCAGTTCCTCCGCTCACTCTTCGACCAAGCGCCATTGGACAGCGTGTTCATCTTCACGGACTCGACGCACCGGCTGTGGCCCGAGATCTGGGATGTTGCGTGCGCCACGACCCACAGCTTCCGCATTTGGACGCCGTTTGTGCGCAGTTGCCACTACGCACTGGTGCTCCAGAAACTCCCCGCACATGCGTCACCGACACAATTCTCCTTTTATACCGAGGCCATGGCGGCCCTTGCGCGCTTCCGCCACCACCATTCATGTCAAGAGCGATCTCTCGCCGGCCCCGACCCCGCCACCCAACCGAGGCAGCCATGACCCCATCGCTGTCTGTGATATCTTAGACCCCGACGCATCCGCAGTTATCAGTATATTTTTGCGCACACCCTTCTGCTCGCAACCCAACCCAGAAATACTTTTTTTTAGCTGAGAGGGCGCACTTTGCCACCGAGGTTAAGTGCGCTTCTGGCGCCGTTGCCGCTTCCTCGGGGGTGTTACGCAGAAGCGTGTCAGGGATCGCCACACGCACGCAAGGCACGCCACGCCACGGACTCCGCCGCGTTGATCATCGCGGCACGGAAGCAGCGCACGCACCCCCCTGCGTTATCTCTGGCTGAGTGCCCACCGCCGCGAAGCCATCGCGTCCGCTGTCTGCATAGCACTGGTGCGTGGCCTGGCTTCTCCCCCTTGCGGCGCCGGCGTGGCACCGCCACCGCCGCGTTCGTGAGCTCTCTGGCATTATGACTGACGCTGCTACATGTGTGTGTGCTACAGCTGGAGCTCTTCTCTGAGTGACGATGACGACGGTGCAAGAGCGCTACGGCAAGACCGTGGAGGACATCCTGGCGATCGACAACCCCGAGGTCACGTCGCTGATGGTGAACGCGCTGAGCGACGACGAAGTGTGCGCGCTCTTCATCGCGCAGATCACGCGTCTGGCGGGCCAGGACCTGAGCGAGACCGCCGTGCTCGACGGCCCGAGCGACAAGCCCACGACCGGGCTCGTCGAAGTGAGCGAGCGCGAAGCTGACCAAGTCACGGACGGCCTGCTCACGTCGTACCGCGCCACGATGCTGCTCACGAACGACGACTCGGCAGACGCGCTCATCACGTTCCTCGGCAACAAGGCCAAGCTCATTACCAAGTGCATCTTCCCGATCTTCCAGCGCAACTCGCAGGGCAACCTGCGCCACGGCTGCCGCGTGATCGACCACCTGCTGCGCTTCCATCTCGATGACGTCTATGAGGTGCTTGGACGCAATGCCGCCACGGTCAAGCGCTACATGGGCGTGATGCTCAACTACATTGACCTGGCGCCTGTGGCCGAGGTGTTCCTGACGCTGGTCTGCAAGCCCCACAATGCCGCGTTGCTGCGCTACTACGCATGCACGCCGCAGAAGAAGTGGTCGTTCTTCCGCGCATTGTCGGAGTGGAAGCTGCTGCTCGTGCTCGCCGAGCATGTGTCGAGCTCCAAGTACACGGAACAGCACACCATCGGCGCCGGTGACGTGTTTGTCGAGCTGCTGGATCGCCTGGCAGCCGACGAGAACGGGTCGTTGCTGTTGCAGCCTGCGGCGTACTGCCCAGAGCTGCTGGAAGGACTGGTGACGGCCGCCGTGGACAAGAAGGTGCAGCGCACGATGGGCCAGCGCACGGCTGCCATGAAGTGCGTGCTGCGACTGCTGCAGAAGAGCTCGCTCGAGAAGGTTCAAGGCCCACCGACCAGCCCGTACCAGTCATTTGGCGCGACGATTGTCAACTTGGTGCCCAACCAGCTGGCACCGCTGCGAGAACGCATCTACGAACTGACAGAGAAGCACATGGGCAAGATGCTGCAGTACCTGCTGGACAAGTACCAGGACCAGCAAAACATTTTGATGGATCTCGAGTCGGACAAGCCACTGCCTGATGGTGCGGTGCGACACACAAGCTATGTGGTCAAGGCGCCGTTCACAGAGTTCCGGTTGACGCTGGTGGAAGCCTTGGTCGAGCTGGTGTCGCACAATCCCCAGAAGATGGGTGAGCACTTTGATGTGAACGTGTGGCGCGTGCTGACGTCCTGGTTCTTCGAGTACGCGCACAACAACCTGTACCACGCGGCATTCTACCAGCTTGTGTTCATCGCGCTGCGCACGGACAATCAGGCGTCGCTGGAAGTGCTAGTCAAGAAGCTCAAGTTGGTGACGAGTCTGATCGAGCACTACCGCGATGAGTCGCACTCCACGAGCAACAAGGGCTACATCCTGCAGACGTGCAACGCCATTCGCTTGCAGGCAGCCTCGCAGTCTCCCGACGCGTTCCTGCGCAATTTCCTGCAGTCGCACACGACTTGGCGCCAATTTGAACCAGAACTGCGCGAACACACCAACTTGGCATGCGTCAACGGGCTTGGCTTCAATGTCCCTCAAGCCATGCGTCCAGGCTACCAGGAGGACACATGGCAGATGATTGACGAAGAGCGAGGAATCGATCATGGCTCTGAGTACGCCAAGTCGCTGGGCTTTGTGGACGATGTGGCGTGGCCAGAGGAAGATGTCTCGGAAGTCTCGAAAAAGAAGAAAAAGAAGGGCAAGAAGGGCAAGAAGGCGGCATCGACAAATGGCGATGCCGACCACGAGGACGCCATCGACGATAACGGCACAGACGATGGCCAGAGCGAACCATCGGAGCAGACAATAACGAGCACGAATGGCAGCAGCGATGGTGCCAAAAAGCCCAAGTCAAAGAAGAAGAAGAACAAGAAGAAATAGACGACCGGTGCATCACGACGCAGTGGTAGGAACTAGGGCATATAGTTAGCGCGCGTGGTGGTCGGTGAAGCCGTTGGACACCACACACATACTGTGCGTGGACAGACAGCCGCTTCACCGCCTTGCCCATTCGCAGCTCGTCGTTGGATGTAGACGTCGATCTACGACGGTCTCCCAAATATCATCTTTCTCAGATAGTAGATTTGTTGGAAATGTGCAAGTCACGAACAGAGAATGCATTTGTTTGTTTGTGGGAAGAATGAGCACCAAGCAGAAGAGGCGGAGACGAGATCGAGACTACAAGATCGACTCGAGGTCGTCGCCACACGAGATGTACGAATCGGCTGCCAATTCGTCGACGTATTCCTTGTTGTCCACCATGGCTACGGAACAGGCAATAAACGACAAGAAGTGCGGTGTCAGCCATTGCTGCACGGCTGTGGCCATGACATGTCAGTTCAACTCACCGTAGGAATGGCATCCGACGATCCAGCGTGCCTCGCTGTACTGTTCAGCTGCGGACAGAGCACGGCGCTTGCGCTGGTTGCCGTCAGCGTTGAGTTCTTTCTCGAGAATCTCGCGTTTCTCGAGGGCTTCTTCGTATCTGACCCGTAGCGTGCCCTTGAGCTTGTTGTTCTTGACTTTTTCACGCAAAATCATGGTTGGGATGGCTGTGTAGACAGTCGAGCGAGGACAAATAGTTTTAGCACGTCAGATCTCATTTCTAGCAAGGACAGCGCGTGGAGTTAACGCTCACCATCGAAGTAATTGGGGACACCTTTGGCGATTTTGGGTTTCTGCATCAGGCGCACGAGCACGGGACATATGCTTTGCACAAAGGACGGAAAGTAGTCGAGCAGAAGCACTTTGAGCACCACGAGGCCGCCCGCGCCAGCGAAGAACGCGAAGAGCACCACCACTTGGAAGCGCGTGACGCGGCCAAACACCTCGGCATGTTGCGACTCAAACGGTGGGATGTCTTCGCCAATGTCTGCAGAGCTCGTTTTTGTTCTGAGCGCTGCCGAGACATCGGATTCCTATACCCATTTGTGCGTTGGTTTTCTCATTTAGACGCTCAGTTGAATCCCAGCAAGCGAGGACTCACCGATTGGAAAATGTCGGCGTTCGAGTACATCCACATGGCCACAAGCGAGTGCAGGAGCACGGCGTACGGCAACAGCGATCCCGTAGCACTGGCGATCTTGCCGTCGTACAGCGGTGGTGAACGCGCGATGCGAAGGAACGCTGCCACAACAATAACAACATATCGTGAGACCTCACTCACGGCTCCGCATCCAACAACAATATCACGCACTGAATTTGTCTGCCCAGTACGTGATGATGAGAGCTAGTAGACCAACGTAGTTGAGCAGCGGCATGCCGGCAGAAAACTGCGTGCCGTAGTCATAGATCACGAGTCAATCTCAACAACACCACAAACACGTCCAAGACACTTCGGTGAAAGGCAAACTACGTACCAGGTAAGTGATGAAAATGGTGGTCAGAATCTGCGAGTACCGCGACGCAAGATCGAACTTGGGGCCTCGGTACAGCGCCTCCAAATCGCGCTGTGTGACTTGCTTGGTCATCGATTTGTCGAAGGAGCACCCACGATCCCAGCATCGCGAGCCTTTCTGCGACAAGTACTGGATGATGACAAACACGTGCGGCGAAAACGTGTTGATGATCATGGTCAGGATAAGCGCGACGCCGACATCGCTGTACCATGTCGGCGTGAAGTCGCTGTACTTGCCATTGAGGATCTGGAACGAGCTGACGTTGATGACCTTGTCGGCCATGAAGTAGTTCATGTTGGCGTTGATGACGATCATCAAGATGGCTGTGTTGAAGAACTGTGAGATGAACACCTTGACGACCCGCGACACGATCTGACCCGACTCGGTGTGATGGCGCTCGATAGCCACCAGCCACGTGATGATCCGTGCCAGCGCGAAGTTGACAAACACGACGATCAGCACCGACAGCACCGACAGACCCTGCGTCCTCAAAAATGACGTGGACCATGTGTCGCAATACAGCTCGTTGGTCTGGTTGCGTGGGTTCCAGAACACTTCTTCTTTCATTTTCGTGAACGACTCGGAGCTGAGTTTGGCCTTGCAGAAGCACTCGACCAGCGCCTTGTACGGCACCAGACCATCGATCTTGTTGAGCTCGTCCTCCACGACCTGAGCACTCGTGACGTTCACCGGGCACGTCGACGGACGCCCGAACTCACGTTCCAGTTTGCTCTTTTGCAGCTTGGCCAGGAAAATGATGATGAAGCTCATGAACAGCACGCCCAAAGTCACCAGCGTCGTGAAGATCTGGCGCATGAATCGACTGATGGCCGAGTACTGCAGGTTCTCCCACACGATGTCGGTCGGGTCGGGGGCCCGGCGGAAGTGCAGCCGCTTGTTGTGCAGTCGCTTGCGCTTTGACTGGAACAGGCGATGCAGGAAGCCAAGGTTTGGATACTCGGTGAGGCAGCGGTGGTAGCCTTCTTCTTCCTCAAACGTGATGTACGCGGTTACTCCGTTGCCCGTGCCCGAGCTCTTGTGCTTGGTATTCCATTCGTCAATCTTGTTCTGCTCGGCCGTCAGTTGTTGGTCGAGCTTGTTGGTCACCTTGAGCTGCCGCTGCAATCGCGCATCGATGCGACGCCAGTCGGGGAATCGACTCCAGCGCTTGCGTCGGTCTTCGTCGCTCTCGTCGTGCACAGGCTTTAGATCGTAGTTGGTCTTCAACAGTCGTTCCTCAACCTTGGCCATGATGGATTTGATCTTGTCAAGACGAAGAATCTCGGCTTCCATCTTGCGCACAATCACGCCGCGCTTGCGCAGCAGGTCGAGCAGCCCGACGTTGTTTTTGCCAAACTGAATGTCAGCGATGCGGATGCGGTCCACGTCTTCTGAGAACTTTGGCGCATCCGTGAGCAAGTTTTCGAGATGTTCCTGGAGCTACGAGACCCAAAGCACGACCCAGTTAGTGATACGCCAAACGATTGGTAATGGCAAAGGATAGGGTCACAAACCTCTTGCTTGAGTTTCTCTGTGTTAGTGTGACGAGGGAGATGCACGAGCTGCACGGTGTAGTCAGCGACCGAGATGACGTCTCGCGTGTTGCGCTCCTCGGCCTCTTTCTCTTTCTTCTTCATCCATAACACCGCAATGAGAAAGAGGGCGCTACCAGCGATATCGCAACCCACAGTGAGACCAAGGAATTGTTCTCTCTGCGTACACAACCGACGATATGTGAATTCTCTCGGGCCTTACGAGCGAATAACACGTCGAGAGGCTTCGATAGCAACTAGGTTCTTACCGTCATGGAGTCCCAGCCCACAATCTTCATGCTCCACTCGTTGGACAAGTCGATTCGAGTAGTGAAACAGCGAGCAAACACAATAAGTCCACGCTTGGAGCGGTCTGGACACGTTGAGAAGTCGCTGTTGTCGGTGATCTTGGCGGCGCACGTGACATCGAGTGTGTTGTCCTTGTCGTTGGGGCAATACGTCTGGTAGTCCTCGTCCACGCGCCACTTGTACGTCATAGCTTCACTCACGTTGAACGAGCAGCTCTTTTGACCGAGACACAAGCCCTCCACAATCCGCTGCACATTGCCTGAGCCGCATCCAGCCATGGAGCGCACGCGCATCTCGGAGAAGTCCGGTTTCTTCGTCTTTGGATCCACGTGGTCGGCACAGCACGTCCACTGCGACAGCGGGTGAGTGCCAATGAAACAGCCATACGTATCGTTGCCTGCTGGACACGTTGGCACGCAGTCTGTCGCCGACGCCGGACACACACTGGGCTTGCCACGGCATTTGCCATTTCCAGCCGCAACTTTGTTGCGCTCTGGACACGTGCACGTGCCCTGTGAGTCCTGCTGCGAGTACACGGCTTTGATGAAGCCGATCTGGCCAGCTGGGCACGCAAGTGACAGTACTTGACCCTCAGCCACTTGATCACACGAGTTGGACGACTGCTGCAGGTGGCCAAGGCTGGTCATGCCTAGCACCAGCGGCAAGTTCTGCTTGGCGAGCTGCTTGAACTCCTGGAGCGAGTTGGTGCCACCGACGATGAAGATCACCAGCGCTGGGATGCTAACAATGCAGAGCAGTAGGAAGACCCAGCCCATGACCTTGAGGAACTTGAAGTATAGCGCCATGCCAATGCCGTATTGACTCAGAACGAGCGAGTCGGTCGGCAAGCGGTGGAACGAATGCGCGCCGAAATCTGTGCTCAGTGGGTAGTACTCGGGCATCGGGTTGCCCTGCTTGTCCAAGCGGTCGGTGTACCGCATTGGGTGCGTCATACCGCGGTTGCGCAGCACTTTGTCGAACGACAGGAATTTATCCTTGCGCGTGCCACAATCAGGCGGATATTCGCCTAGCTGGTCACCCACGCGGGTCTTGTCCAGATCCACGCTGCCCTTGCGACGCCCTTCACGGCTCTCGGTTTTGGCGGCGACGTCGATCTGGACGACATGGCCATTCTTGCCTGGATCCGTGCTCGTACGGGCTTGGTGGCTAGCTTCTTGCGCTGCTGGCTGTGTGGCTTCCCCGGCTCGGAATTCTTCCTCGGCTGGACTAGCCACTACCGTCTGTGGCTGTGGAACCGAGCTGCTCAGGTCGACGGGGACGACCGCAACCTCCGTTGCCTCACTAGCGGCATCGACACTGCTCGAATCAACGCCGGGCACCTGGATGCTCACCTGCTCGAGCGTTGGGCCTGCATCCTCGTCCGCGATGTCAGGCGCCACGACGCTGGAGCCCGTGCGCTCGGCGTTGGAGCTGTCCATGGTCGCAAACCTGTCCCAGCCCTCCCTCGCTCACCCACGTGCGCGTGCTGGCACTGGAATGCCTCGACGCTGGCTCAACACGGATGATAATTCCTTGTTGGCCACAAATGCGCTCACGAATGCCACAGCCACCGCCGCGCCGCGCCGGACATGGAGCAGAGACTGTGCGGTCGCAAACGGTCCGTGGCCGTTTCTCGGTTCCTTCGTGGCTATTCTAACTCGAGGAAGCCCCCGCCAGCGCGCAGACTCGTTTTAAAGGGGCAGGTGATGCCACCTGGGGCCACTGTCCCACGGCGGGCACTGCGGGCCTGCATTGCTTTCGTTTCAACAACCAGCTAGTGCTGCTCACGGTGCTGCGACATTCGGCCAATGAGAAAACTCTTGCAATTGTGTCATGCTAGCACGGATCCATGGTGCGACCGCTGGAGCGCAAATGCGCGTACCATAGTTGCACGTCCACGCTGAGGCGGCGACAGATACAGAGATTGCCGACACAGCAGCGATGGTGTGGCTTGCTCTCACAGTGATCAGCGTGTTCCTGAGTATCGTCAACAGCCAGCCAGAGTTGCGGCAATGGCGCGAGTTCGTGGTATGCTGTGGATTTGAGGAATCCAAGCTCTTTGATCCTCGAAGGCTGATGTGCGAGGCCATAACGGCATCGAATGGACTGCGTTTTTTGTGTGTGCTGTGATAGTATGGTAAAGTGCCTCCAGATGGCGTCGAGTATTTCGACTTCGAAGGTAGGCTTCGGCTTGGGCAACCGCATACGGTGCCTGTGTTCCGCCTGTGTTTACGATTGTTGCTACCTTTGTACGTCTTCAGTCAAAGAGGATGCGTTCACCGTCTTCCTCGCCTTCGATCGAGGCAAAATGCATGGCCGTGCGCCACCGCAGATGATCATAAAGTACGGCGCTATCCCGACGCTGGCTGATTACGATCAACTCGTGCACGTGAACGGCACGACCGACTTCCACAGTGCTCAGATCAGTAACCTGCGAGTGCGTTTGCTTCCATCATTCCTCGCTGCATCGTAATCTCGTGCTGAAGTGTTGCTTTGCTGCTTGGCGCACCACGTGATCTAGTTTGGTCGCTACTTTGTTGCGCTGTTTGGCGGTAGCTTGTACGACTCGCTCACTCACTTCGTGGGCACTAGCACCGACATGTTCTTTTACCTCAATATTTGGTACTTCGGATGTTCAGACAGCTCTGTGATCGGTGAGAACGCCACCCCGCTGTTGTAAGCAAAGGCTCATTCTAACTGTCGGTGCTTCATCAGGAAGCGATTGCAGTGTTCCAGTGATGCCCGCAACAGCTATCAGCACGCCAGTACGCTCCGACTGGTCGAACCACTACAACGATGACTTGCACAACTTCGGTTGCCTGGACCTGGACAGCAATGCGTTGATTTATCAGTTCGATGTCGTCGATGCGGAATGGGATATCGAATTCGAGGTGCGTTACGGCGGCGACTATGCCCTTCCATATTGTTTGCCCACGACTCACTTTCATTCTAGTTAGCAACCGATTGGTCGCAAAGTATCACTCTGGCGGCTGATGTCAACGTTGCCGACCCCACCACAATCTTGGACAGCGCGACAGCCCTGCAAATATCCCTACCGCCTCTGTCCGATAACACAACCACCTCTAGTCGGTCACTGCGCTTGCGCGTTACAGCGCCGACGCTCGGGTACGATTGTGCACTTGCTATATTTCAAGCTAATGGCTGACAATGTCTCGGTCTCGCAGGCGATGGCTCGTAGTGGTCACAGTTGATGCAGCACTTGACGCTCTATGTGCGAACAACACCGGCGTTGACTTCTCGCTCGGTGCCCAGCACAACGTACGTGCAGTGGAGTCTGAAGTTGCGCATACATTTTGAAATTGACGTCTGCCTCGTCCAACAGCGCACGTGCACGCAAGATAACCCGGAGCTAGTCTTCTCTGTTGGCTCTGACCAAGTCAATATCTGTGCTGGAGAAGTTGCGACGCTCAACTTAATGGCATTCCACCCAGACAAGACCGATCTGCTTCTGCAGACTGACTTTGCGTCCGATGACTCGTTCTACGGCGAAGTCCAAGAGGCCGACGACGGAAGCAGCGGTCCCGTCATTCCATTTCCGCAGGCGGTGAGTTCATTCCTAGAGGTGCCATATCATGCACGTGCTCGTAGTGATTGTTGTGTGCGTAGATCTATCGCGGGGAGTTTCCACGGTCTCACGCCGGCGCACTCTTGAAGTTAAGTGCTACGGTGTCCACTAACATTCGAGGCTTTCGCGTGTACGCCCGTATCGGGGGCTCGCAACGCCATGTCAATACGACTACGTCTTCGACTCGCACAGCGCGGTACTCGACAGATATGACAATGGTGGTGATGGTCACACAGGAGACCATTCCCAGCACTCCGACCACCCAATTCCGAAAGTGAAAGGCCTGCAGCTGCAGTCATACGACTGGCCGCCGTTAACGTTCCCACGGGTTGGAACGTGGTTTTTGCTATTTCTTGCCAATGAATCGGTGCCCACGCCATCCGCAGTTGCCGGGAACAGATCGTACGCAGTGAACTGACCTACCGGTCTTTCGCTGTCTTGTTCTCATTACCGCTCATATGTTGCTACAGATATTGGTTCATCGACGTGTCGCTGCACACGGATGCTTGTCTCCCAGGAGCGTGCAATGGCCACGGCGACTGCACCATGAGTGAGACGTACCAGGAGCTACAGTACAGCGCTTGCTCATGCCATTTCGGCTTTGGCGGCGAGCAGTGCGACGTCCGAACGTTATCTGCCCAAGACCGAGACGCTCAGATCTCGCTCTTGATCGCTTCCAACGCAGCGATCGTGCCCGTCACCGTGTTGTGCAGTCGCCGAAAGCTCTATAGTAAGTGTGCCTAGATCAGCACAGGCGTTGTGTGACTCTCATCACAACTTTGCTTTTCAGTTGAGTCGGTGCTCTTTGCGTGCGCTGGTCTCGTGTCTGCGCTGTATCATGCGTGCGATGTCGAGCTGTTGTGTGTGCTTCCGTATCGATTTCTCCAGGTACGAGCTCAATTTGCGAGGTAGCACAACGCGCGATGTCATTACTTGCTTTGATCAACAATACGATGGATGCCCCAGCAAATGGACTTTGCGCTCGCCTTCAACATGATCCTCGTCCTCTCGGTGCATTTGTCTGGTGTACGCAAGCAAGCCAAGGTCGGTGTTGAAAGCACATCTGGTGCTCCGGCAATCTCAAAAGTAACGGAGTGTTGCTGTTTCAGGCGGGTCTGCTAGCGTTCTTGCTGCTCGCAACCATCTTTCTGGCAACAATCCACACGACGTCGATGGTCAACTGGCTCGTCACTGGTGTGATCGCCACCGTCCAGTTCGCGGCCTCCATGGGAAATTATGTCTGTCATCACACGCTGGGTCAACCTCGATCTGTGTTTACCGTCGCTAACAATTTGTGTTTGCCTTCAGTTCGCCGTTGGATTGAAGCGTCTGAATCAAGGCAAACGCACGTAAGTGTCGGGACGACGATTGCAGCATGGTCGCTGCCTACCTCAGCTCATGCAACGTTTCTTTTCTGATGCAGAGCCCTCAGATCATTCTTATTCCAAAGCGGCAACTTCGATCGGCGCTTCGGACTGCTCGGGATCATCCTTTGGGTTGTCGCGCTTGCGTGCTGGTTCTTATCCACGCCGACCAACTACTGGCTCGTATGTTGCTGTGAAGCGAATGCTGAGCACCTTTCCCGCACTATTGACGCCGTCATGCGATGTGAACAGGTCCACAGTTTCTGGCATATGACGGCCATGTTGGCCGCATTCTGCTTCATCGGATTGCGCGCCAACGATCGCTATCGCATGTTGAATGCAGCAGGCGACGACGTGCTGGGCCCGCAAGTCTCGAATTGGCTCTCAACAACCAGCAGTCCCATCGACAAGACATCGCTGACAAGCGTCGTGGCTGTTGAGCTCACAATGGACGAGCATACTTCACAAAGAATGAGCGCGCCTACAAGCCAACGCCACGAATGAATTCAATACGCAGTCGCTGGTTCATGTACAAAATCGATCGTCATTGTTATAAGTTAGAACATTGAACGGTGATCGTAGCCACGTTCTCAAGGTGAATCGAAAGCGAGCTCTAGTTAGACCTTGGTTGGAGTGAATTCGCCGGACGTGGACGATGTCGACGTCAGTGACGGGGGAGGGTAGGTACACGGCCGAGCGGGCACGTCCGACACTTGCGATGCGTTGTTTACTTGGCACAGCGCGAGTTCACTTTCGCCAGGACAATGCGAGAAGGCAAAGCCTGTGTGACGACGAACCAGGCGCGGAGATTGCAGCATCGTTCCTGTGTCTTGATGTTTGGCGGCCAAGCGGTTCCATTCACGCATCAAATGCGAGGGTTCTGGGTAGAATAGCACGCGACCAGCCTTGGCGATGTAGTTCGGCAACACGGCTGCGATCGTTGCGAGGAGCAATCCGAACCAGAACCACGACGCGCGCAGTAGCTGAACGAAGACCCCGTAGCCAACTTCAGTTTCGTAGAATTCGTAGTGCGTGAGGCCGTAGATGGAGCAGAAGAATGCGGTAAACAGATAGTAGAACACAAGCGTGCCGACGGTCGAGTACACGTTGGCGCGAGTCCAGTTGCTGGTCATGAGCGACACTTGCGCTGTGGAGGCTGTGATCAAAAACGTGTACGCAGCTGTGCCATCTGCCCAGAGCCCGAGGTCGTACGAGTTGAAATAGTACTTCTGATAGTCTTCGTGGCTGAAAAAGTACGACACGAAGCCATCCGAGAAGAACGGTATGCTGAAAATGACGTAAGCGTGCCACACTCCAAGCAAGCACCAGCCGAAGAACGACATCCAGTTGAAGGACCGGTTCTTCAAGCCATTAACGTAAAGCGTCGGGTATTGCATGAGCACGGCCGGACACACGTCTTGGTTGTACATCGCGATGACCACAATCGGGATAGTTGTGAAGAGGGCGTTATAAAGCGTGAAGAAAATACTGAAGTACATCAGCATTCCGCTGTACATTGACTGGATGGCCAGGAAGAAGTTGGACAGCGAAAGCGCCACATTCTGAATAACGCGGTGAACAAATGAGCACACCAATTCTCTGACAACACCATACAAATTCAGCGTCACGTACCTTCATGAAAGAGAACAAAATGAGCTTGGAAATGCGCTTGTAGCTGTAGTTGCCGTGCACCAGCAACAGCCGCTTCAGGAACCGGAATTGCGCGAAGGAATAGTCGCTCGAAAGAACTGCTTGACGACCTTCTTTACCGCTAATACCAATGCCGACGTTTGCTGCTTGAATCATAGGCACGTCGTTCGCGCCATCACCAATCGCCAAACTAATATTGCCGGGCGAAAACATTAGCGTTGGCTCCGTCACCAGTTTTACCACCGAAGCCTTTTGCGATGGCGAGCAGCGGCAGCAAATCACCGACTTGCATTGTGTAGCCACAGCCAGGAAAAGATACTTGATGTCGTCTTCCAACACCAGCGCCAACGTTTTTCCATCGATGACCATCGCGTATTCCAAGTCAACATCTGAGAATTCGTCGCTGTTGGTAGGACCATCCTTGGGCTCGAAGTCACGTTCATCCGCCGTACGATCAAAGCTGGCTTCGGAGAAATCGTCTTCGCGCGAAAAAGTCGGATACACATCAAACTGCGACGCAGTACCTGATGGGGACATGCTATGATCGTCGCGCGTTCGTTGCAGACGGCGGCGCTTTGGTCGATTCTCTTCTTCCTGATTTCGCCCAACAATGGCTGTCTTGAAAAGTTTCCAGGCGAGAATCATCGCGCGCTTGAATGCTTCGAACAGAACACCGAAAGCCGAGGAGTGCACATCCGAGCCCCACTTGTCCTCCACCATGTCGACGTACATTTCTTCCAGACGGGTACGGAGGCTACCTTTGTCGCGCTGTCCAAGCACAATGACGTCCATATTGTCATCGATGACATGAGAAGACATGCCAATGCTGATCGCGGTCTCCTTCTTATCGCCTGTGAGCACCCAGAAATTGATGCCTGCTTTACGCAGCGCACAAATGGCCTCTTCGACGCCCTCCTGCAAACGGTCTTCAATTGCCGTTGCTCCCAACAGCATCAAATCGACTTCAATCAGTGCTGACACCTTGGCGATCTTGGCCGCGCGGTTATCTAGCGACAACTCTGCTTCTCGATATTGCTTGTTCCACTCCAGGTATTCTTCTTCCGACAGGTTGCGCATTGCGACAGTGAGCGTGCGCAAGCCTTCCGATGCGTACTCTTGCAAGTGGCCACGAGTCACGTGGGCAACGCCTTGGGGCTGAGACTTGGACAGCAGGTCGAAGATCACGTCGTCCGCTCCCTTGCAATACAACCGAAGGCTACCATCAGGAAGTCGGCAAACGACAGACATGCGCTTGCGATCACTGTTGAATTCCAGGACGTTCAGAATCTCGAACGATTGCTCTTGACCCAGGATCTGGGTGTGACATATTGACCCATCGCGAGCCTTCAGCACATATCCAAGGTCGCTCGCTGCCAAAACCAAAGCCTGTTCATCTGGGGAAGACGCGTCGTATCGAATGTGGGGCATTTCGCCGTCGAAACTTCGCCCAGATGGCTCAACTTCTGGGGTGACAGTGTTGCAAATCGTCAGCAACAGCAAAAACTCGTGGATTTCTTTCTTCGTCGAATGGTTCGAGTTCAGGCGTGCAATGAGGCGAGGATCGTTGAAGCGAGTGCCAGGCCGCTGTGGTTTGTCAATGTCCGACTCGACATCGTTATACCGAAGGCCAGCGATCGTACACTTGGCAAAAATCATCTCGTTCCGCGTCAGAGTGCCAGTTTTGTCCGAGAAGATATACTGAATCTGGCCGAGATCTTCGTTGATGTTACTGTTGCGCACTTGAGCCGGAGTGTCCGTGGCTTCGTCGTACATTTCCAGGTCATTTTCGATATAACGCGCGTGGACGAACCGCACGCCTTCCATCGTCACGTACATCGACAAAGGAATGAGGTTGTTGAAAAGGATGACATAACTGAGGAAGATGTAGCCGTTCTCGCCATTCTTCGTGCCAATGTACCATGGCCGTGCGTCCGTGGAGGGATCATCGGAATTCGACGAACCGCTTTCGTCATTGTCCACTTCCCAGTTCCAGTTGTTGTTGCCAAGCGTGCACGCAATCGAAATCCCGAACAGCAGGATCAGGACAAGCACGAACATCGTGTCCAGCGTCTTCTCAACAAAACTACGCTTCAAAGGGACTTCTGCCGAGTTGAGCGCGATCTTGGTTTCCCTTCCGGTATAGATGACAAGGCCGATCGTCCATTCCGAATTGCGGCTGTCGCTGCCACGCAATATCAAGTTATCCATGCTGAGACTTGTTGTCGTTTCCTCGCTGGTTGCTTCTCTTGCATTGTCTTCATCAGTGTTGCCAATCTTGGCGATCTGAAGCACACCGTCAAATCCGAACAGATCCTTGTTGGGCAGATCGCACTGGACGTGGAGCGAATAATTTTTCAGAATTTCTTCTGCACTCAAGAAATGCTTCGTGCACTTCGCCACGGAACGAATCTTCAGGTTCGTTTCTCCGTCAAGGTTGGCTGTTTCAACGTAGCATCGCCCATCTGGACGACTCGTGGCCAGTAGAATGCAGTCCGATGGCACTTCATCACCGTCTTTCAGGATCAGGAGGTCGCCAACTTGAATGTCCTGCCACGTTCCATCGAGATGCATGATGGCCCCGCCGGCATCACGGCGCACAATGTGTGCTGGCTTGGAATTCACCATCTTGTCTGCCTTCATGCGACGCATGTCCTCAGACACGTCCTTGATTGCCGAAGTTGCGAACACGATGAGCAGTGGGGTCAGACTGGCGATGGGGCTCACAGGCGAGAAGTCGAAGAAACACAGCATCACCACGATCGTCGTGTACAGGTTGGCCAAGCGGCTAAACTGCATCTTCAAGAAGACGATCGGAAAGTTGTAGAACGTGTACTTGCTGGTGCGAATGAGGTTGGTGCAGAACTCCGGTTCCGCGTTCTTGCTCTTGTCCTTCTTATTGCCGATCAGACTCATTCTCCGGGTACTTGGCTGCTTGTGGATGCTTGGGCCAACATCGATCTTGCGGCGCTGCACTTCTTCCACGTTCTCAACCTCCACGACGTTGTTTGCATCTGTCGACTGATGCCGAATCAGGTTGGTCGACGCCTGGCGCTGTGGCGTCGGCGGGACCATCGAAGCCAGCGCCGCGCGGTCAACGTCGCGCTGACCTTCCACAGCTTTGACAATGCGTCGAAGCTTCCATCCATAGAGCAAGCCCGCAATGTTGAGCAGACTGAGCAGGACCGTCAAGAAGCCCTGCATGAGCAAGCCTGTTCCCTGACTGACCGATTCCAAGTTACCGTTGTAGCCCTTCCAGTACCACACGATATCAACAATCAAACTGAGCTGCATGCCGATCTTGTAGAGCAGCAAGAACTTGGGGACCAGGAACTTGGTGCCGTGCCACCCAAACACGAGCGTGATGTACTGAAGAATGAATGGCATAGAGCGTCAGTCAGTCAGTCGTCTCATGCCAACACGCATCAGCACCGCATCCACTCACCAGAATGACGACCGGCACGGCCGTGCGATATGAGAGACCGAGCATGATCGGGATGATACGGATGGTACAAATGGACGCCTGCGAGACCATGATGAACTTGAGGCGGCGTCGTGTCTGGTAGATGGTCATGCCTTTGAGGAAGCAGAACACGCGCTCAAAGATGCGCCACACTTGCGTCTCTGCGTCCTTGGGCGCGTCATCGCCGACCGAGTCCGTGATGCTGTCGGCGCGGTAGCGCAGCGAAATGATGTTGCGCTGTTCTTCTTCCGTGGCCGAGTTGAACGTGTTGACGCGCCGGAAGTCCCGCGGCGGCGGCGGCCGCGCCGACGACGACGGCGGCACCGCGTGTAGCAGGTCTCCATGGGCTTCGTCCGCGTAGCGCACTTCCTTTTTCGGCCGCACGGCGTCAGCTTGGCTGTCAATGTCTATGCCGAGGTGGTAGTCAGCCGTGAGCTCGGACGGCGACGCCACGGCCGTGGGTGCACCTGTGCCCTCGCTGGCCATGTGCCCGGGGGACGCCATCGTCGTGTGGGCTGCTGCACGGACGTCTGTCTGGGAACGCCTTGCACGTAGCGCACCGCAGCGCCACGCAGCTCAATGCGACGCAGCGACCGAGCCAGAGCCGTCGGCGGTCAGGTCCGCGTAATGGCACAATGCGTGCGCACTCGCACCGGCGGTGGGAAATGAAGTTCCGCGACACACCAATGAAATGAAGTAACGCAAGTGTCACTATCTGCGGATAGTGACACGGCCTGGTACCCAGTGGTACCCGTGGTGGTGATGATGAAGCATTCCAAAGAGAATTCAGTATTCAGTGCTACCCCCAGCGCAGCCCGCATGTCTCTCCACCGGCAGCGTATCTTCAACGGAACGGCACCACCGCGACCTTCTTTCACAGCAAGCCACAACAAACACAGAGTGGGTTTGGATTGCATGCTGCTGTACGTTTAGCACGCTGGTGTCGGAGTTGGTTATTTTTTTCATCGGCGTCGGACAAGACCGACAGGGGGATAAGACTCAGCGCGCGTTCTCGCGCTGGTTTTGTGCGCGTTGTTGTTACTTAAGCACCAAGTGGTGGTGGCTGTCGCAACCCCCTCTCTGCACTGATGTCACCGTAATCCATGTTTCAGGAGTTGAACAGACTGTTCAGTGCCGAAATCCCCAACCCCCGTTTTGCAACGGTACCAGAAGCATGGTACACCCGGGGCGAAAGCGTACCCCGTTACGTGACGCTGATCCGTTTCGGTCGCAGTTGGCGCAGCAATGGCCGCGTTGGAGATGGCGATGCGGATGCGTGCAGGCGCGTGAGTTGATGAGCACGCCGTCGGTCTCACCGTGACACTCCGACAGCCATGCAGCCCCAAGGACAAATCTTCCGCGACACGGTCCCGGTCGTGGATCTCTCGGATGCCGCGCGCTCCAAGCGGTCGTGGGAATGGGTGTGCTCGGCGCTGGTCAACAAAGACAAGGGCGATGTGCGTGCATTGCGGCCATGTCGTGCCGTGTGTGTCGTGGGCTATGGCCTGCTACTGACTGCTGTGCTTGTTCATGGATGCGTAGTGCTCGCTCCATATCATCGACTCGGTGTTCATCCAGAAGCAGCAGATCTGGTCCTGGTACTACTCAACGCCGAGCGGCGTTGTGCGGCGCAAGTCCCAGCGGAAACTCACGGCGGTGCATTTGATGGATGAGTTCGCACGCTTGACCGCTGAGTATGACCAGGACCAGGCAGACGTTGACCGCAAATTCATCGCCATCTGCCGGTTCACTGAGCAGGGCAAGCCCGAGTTCTTCACCAGCGCAGAGCTGGCCACGTTCCTCAAGTCGCTGACCACTACCGCTAATGCCAACATCAACCTTTGGGCGTTTGTTCGCCCACGCGGCGATTTGGATCCGACCAAGTTCGCCAACCTTGAGCTTGAGTACAGGTACTGTACATGGTTCTGCTGGTTCAGTGCGGTGCTGATAGATGTGGCTTTGGCTCAGCCTGACCAAGTCTGGACGCCCCCAAAGCAAATTGTTCCGCATGGCGCTGGGTGGTCAACGAATCGCCAGTATGGACGCCAAGCTCAATAGCACCGTCGACAATGCCATGCATCGCTTCGTCAGGTGCGGAAGTGCTTGGGCATGCTAGGTCGAGACTGGACTGACAGCTAACACTGGTCGTCATCAACAGCTATGTCGAAAAAAGCAAGAAGTGCCGCGTTGTGCAGTGCCTTGCGCAGTTTGTGATTGATGAGTTCGGGCGACTACTCTTGTGGCGAACGGACTCTTGCGACACTATGGCTAATCCTGCCCCCACTCCTGTCCTCAACGTCGTCAACAGCCCTGCACGCACCGCGTATGAAGGTCCGCATGCGGTCAACGAGCGATTGTTGGCGCGAGCTAAAGCGGATGCAACACGAGCTCCCAATGAAAAAATTGTAGAGGCGATTATGGCGTCGCCTACGCCTCATCAACGACGGCAGCATTTGTCTGGTGTTGCGTCCTTACCAACGCTGCCATCACTGCAAGAAAGTATGCGAACTCCATCGCGTGAGCGCGACTCCGGTCTCGCGTCCAAACGCACGCTAGTTGAACTCGCGGAGTACTTGCCGTCCACGTCAACATTGTCACGAGGGCGCCGACGCTCAGTAGCAGCGTCACATTTAATGTCGAGTCAGAAGAAAGGTTGTAGCGGTGACTACTGTGACTTGGTGCTCACGCGATCGACAAACAAGCAATTGGACCAGTCACTGCAACCGGCACAATTGCTTCGAGACCGCACGAGGGTGCCTGTGCGTAGTAACAGTGTCATCACCGCGATGGCGGCCGCCAATGAATTCCTCAAGCGAACACCACCAGGTGGAGAGGATTCGTACGGTCAAACGAATCAGCAAGGACGGACGTCGCCGCAGAAACAGTCGGAGCAAACTCCAGAGATGCTAACGCATACGATTCCGTTCAAACTCATTGCGCAAACTCGCGCAGAGAAGCAGCTGGTTGATCTGTTCTTACGAAGATACCAGAAAGGAGAAGATGGAGATTATTTGGCCGAAGATTTCTACGGTGATGGAGAACCACTGGGAGAGAATTTTCCCGGATATTACTACCAAGAGATGCAGGTGTGCGCGCATTGCTTTGAGGTGTACACGCTCATCGAAGGTGTGCGTATGAAAGCGCGCGAGAAAGTGGCGCGTTCGAAACGCGGAAGGCGCAGTGGCATTGGCAGTGTGATAAATACTGGTGGCGCCACGCCATCTCCGTCGATCAGCAGGAAACGTGCTTGGACGATGCCAAGTACGACAACTGTAGAAGAACGTGACGAACGTGATGAAGGCGCTGCTTCGACCCTCAGTGTTCAAGCACAGGCGTCCCTGCGCGCATGGGCTCACGCAGTGACGATCGCAGATAGCTTGTCGAAGACAGATACGGCCGAGCTATACAGCTTCGCAAGCCCCCATCCAGCCATTTGCATGGTTTTCAGTGCGCTCGGCTGTCTCTTCACTGGTAGAACTATGGAATGGCAAGAAGCGAAGCGATTGATGAGCCAGGAAAAATTGCTACTGGCTGTCAAGAATTTCACGCTTGACAAGTTTGCTCTTGCGTCAGCTCGACCAGCAGCCGATTATGCGCGCAATCCGCTATTCTCACCTGAGCATATCGCTCCTATCAGCCATTGTGCGGGGAAGTTCTGCGAATGGTAAGTGCATCACCGGATCAACATGTTGCCCTCATCGCGGCTGTCACTGACCTCATTTTACTGACGCGCGCAGGATACTTTCGGTGGTCCAGGCATTTGCATGGAAGCACAGACGTCGACTCGCGGGTGACGGTGATGTGGCGCAAGTGTTGTGCTTTCGCAAACCAGAATTACTTCCATCAGATCTTCTCCAATCGTATGTGAACGAGACTGTTGGTGATGACGATGATGATCCAGAATCGTCAAATACGGATGAGCACAACGCAGAGCTAGCACCATCAGAAGACATGACGCGCACTCAGCGTCAAAAGAAACACCAACGCGATGCTGCACGCCGTGCGATTCAGGAACAACAAATGGCGCGGCTGTCTGCGCCTGCAGGGTTGGCTGATTCAATTGCGCTTGGTGATCACGAAAACCTCTTTACGTGTCAAGACGGTGTGACCAAAATCCCTTACACAGTGACCGGCCAGGCCGTTGGTGCCACCACGAAGTGCAACCTGGTCGTCTTCCACGACTTTTTCGACACCATGGACAGTACCAAGGTGTTTTTCCGCGCGATAGTGGCCAAGCATGTTGGCTCTCGCGTCTTGTTGTTCAATCTGCCAGGTCAGGCAGGGACAACGTATCCAACTGATGAGGCGTCCCAAAAGATGACGTTCAACAACGTCTGGAACGCTCGTAAAGTGCACGAGCTGCTCAACTACCTCCAGCACACAAAGAAGTTTATAACGGCCGGACTCCCATTTCACATTGTTGGGTTTGGCAACGGTGCCAACGTCGCGACGTGCTACACTATTCTGTTCGGCAAGGCTTATGAAGGCTACCTACGCTCGCTGGTCCTGCTGAATGGGTTCGCCCGCGTGGACTCGCAAATGGCAGCGATCTTGCACAGCACGCTCAACGTGTTTTCGTGTTTTCCGCCGACACGACCAGACTTGCCGGTGTCATTGTTCTGCAAGTTCCTGTTCTCAGAAGCATATCTGGCGAAGATCGACCCGAACCTAGCGTTGAGCATCTACACTGCAGTGACCAACGCCATCTCGCTCGATGGACGTCTTCGGGTGTGCCAAGGAGCGCTGCATCACATGGATTTGGTCTCTCAGCTGTGTGAAATCCACGTGCCTCTCGTTTTGGTGCAGTCGGTTGAAAATGCCTTGGTGGCACCAACGAACGTGGATCCGTACCTGCAAGGTCGCAGCTGCATTCTTCATGCGTGGTCACATCAACAGAACAATGCCGGAGAGCTCCACGCCAAGTCGAGAAAGCAGTTGCGCCAAGTCCTTGAGACGAAGCAGAGCGCATTCGTGTCGTGGCTGCGAGCCGGACATGAACTTCGCCAAGAGTCGAAAAAATATTTGACTGATCTATTTGAAGTACTTGTAAGTTGTCTCGAAGAACCAGAGCCGATCGACGCCGCCAAGGCAAACAGTGGTGGTGATTCCACTGTGACGCACGATATGGGAACAGGAGACGATTCAGCCACAGACGAGAGAGTAATCTACGTGACGCGAAAGGCCGAAAATCAAAAGCCCACGGTCAAGTCAGCGTTTCAACTGCAGCTAGATCAATCGGACAAGGCGTTCCAGGAGGCTCTTCGAACGCACGAGGCACAAAAGGCGGGGGAAGAGAGGCAAAAGTGGCTCAGTCGACAGCAACCAGCGACTACCAACACGGACGATGCTGGAACAGGTGATCCAACTTCAACGGCCAGCGCCCTTCCAGAACGAAGTGCGGTATCGCCCGCCGCAACGGAGCAGAAGAAAAGCAGGGGTTCACCGTCGCGAACAAAGGGATCTGGGGGCACGCAGGGCAAGAAGCCGAGGCGCTCTCCGGAGAAAGCGCCAGCTGCTTCTCCGAATACAAAAACTACAACTGCTACGTCGGGTACACCGCAAACCTCTGCGCCGTCGAGTCCAGCGCACGCCGAAGGTATTCCTGCGAAAACGGACGTGTCGTCACTTGTCGCTATCGACCAAGAGGGCCGCTCGATTCTCAAGAGCAAGGAGCAGAGTTTAACGGCAGAAATCGACATGATGAGACAGAAAATGCGCGCCGAAGAGCGACGTTTGGAGCAAGAAGCCGAGGAGCTGCGACGGCGACAGCGAGCAGCTGCTGAAGAACGCATGCGCGTGCTGAAGAACGAACAGGAGCGCCGACGCAAACAGTGGGAAGACGAGGACAAGGAACGTCTCGCTGCGCTCGAAAAAACGCTTCAAGTTGAGCAGGACGAACGAAATCGCGCCAAGAAACGTCTCGAACAGGAGCTGGCAGCAAAAGATCTCGAAATCATTGCAGCGCCGTCTCCTTCTCCCGTGGTGTCGTTGTTATCCCCACCACCTGTAACATCGTCAGCCCTTGGCACTGGTGAAGGAAATGGTCCATCATCGCCATCCACACTAACGCTGGTGCCTGATTCGATGGCGGACCTGAAGAAGCAGATGCTGGTAACACCAGAGCTTCCGAGTATCTTCGACGAGATGGAAGCAGAAGAAAAGAGGAAAAAACGCGTCGGTATGCTGGAGATTGAAGCGTTCGAGGAGATCAAAACTCAAATGAAACGAACGTACAACGAAGGTGTGCGCGACCGCGAGAGCTCGCTTCGAGCTGAAATGATGCGACGAAACAACGTGTTTGCAACGCGCATCCAAAAGTACATTCGACGGTACTTGGCGATCAAGCGCGTGACCAAACTAAAGAAGAAGCGGCAACAAGAGCGAGTGAAGCGCTATGCAGGAGGAGAAGTTGTGCGCATTGTCCGAGGCTTTTTGGGCCGGCGGCGGTTTCGGAGATACGTTCTTAAGCGACAAGAAGAGATTCAACGCGCGAAAGCAGCGACAGCGATCCAAAAACTGTCACGAGGATTCATCTGTCGACTGCGTTTCATTCAGAAGCTGCAAGCGAGCAAAGCGTTAATGGTGCAGCGAGTTTACCGTGGTCATCGCGGCCGGGCGCAGTGTCGTGAGCTTCGCGAGTATCAGGCACAGCGAAGGTTTATGGATCGGAACGCGTCCAAGATTCAGTCCACGTGGAAGATGCACGTTGCGCGTGATCGCTACCTCACCGCGCGCTTTGCGGTGCTTGCTGCCGTTGAAATTCAGCGCATCTATCGAGGACATCTAGGACGTCAGGAAGCGCATCGCAAGAAGCAATGGAAGGAGGCAGAACCTGGACCAGAGAGACTAGCGTTGGGTCTGAAGCTTATTGAGGGCTCCAAACAGGCATTTGAGCGCCAACAGAGTGAGATTGATGCACTCCACCGCGCACAAGAATCTGTGGAACGACAAGTGAGCACCATTCACGCAGAACTAGTCGATTCTGAGAAAGAGTTGGCGATTCTAGAGCGCGAGTTGCAGGAAATTGATCAGCTGGAGATGGATCTGAAAGAACTCACACACGAAGCCGAGATGCTCCATGCAGGTGGCATTGAAGGATTGCTCCGAAACAATAACACTGTCACCCGCAACGCCGCTCCACTGGGAAATGGCATTCCAGAGGGAGCCACACCCGCGGTGGAATACGAAGTTGGTGCTGAGACGTTGTTTGAGACGAAGGAAGAGATCAAAAAGCGCCAAGCCGAGGCGTACGCACTCGAAATGGCGATCCAAATCAAACGCTCAGAGCGCGAGAAGAAAAAGAAAGATCTGGAGGCCGAGTTCACGAGCGTGTTTGCGGAAGTGCAGCAGAAGCGAGCAGCACTCGGTGAGATGGAAGAGAAACTTGCGGACATGGAGGCCACGCGGATGCGCAAGGATCGTGAGTTTGCTCGGCTGCAACGCAATCTGATGGAGTTGTTGGAAGAGCAGAAGCTGGAGCTCGAAAACCTGCGGGAGAAGGGCATCGAGTTGGAGGCTGCGACAGCGACATCTGCGGCAGCCGCCGTCGCCACAGCCATGAAAGCCAAGGAACACGAGAAGCGATCTCAAGCCATGTTCGAGTCGACAGAAGAGTTGATGAAGTTCCAGTTTATGTCCATGTCCTTGTCATACTTCAGCTCACTCAATATGCTCAAGAGCCTGCGTGACATCAACGCCGACACAACTGCGGCAGCTGTGACCAGCACAGCGGAAACTGCGGCAGCGGCTGCTGCTGCCGCAGCAGCAGCCAACGTGCCGGCCATGAAGCGACTCCAGGTTGGTGGTGCGGATCTCATGACTGCAGCATCAAAACTGAAGAAGGACGAGCTGGAGCGGAAGCTCAAAGAGGAAGAGGACGTCAAGAATGCGAACGTGCAACCACTGCCACAACAGGTTCGCGACTGGAACGTCGACGATGTGGGCAGATGGCTCGACATGTTGTCGCTATCGCAGTACAAGAAGGCGTTCCAGGAAGGCGCCGTCGACGGCGAGTTCTTGCTGGAGCTGCGGCCCGAAGACATGTCGGACGTGCTTGGTGTGTCGCACAAGCTCCACGTGCGCAAAATCATTGTCGCGCGCAACAAGCTGCTGCCGCTGTCAGCCCAGGAACAGCAACAAATCGACGCTGTCATGCACGAAGAAGGCGCCAACGCTGCACGGCAGCAGTCAACCGTCCCAGACTTGGACACGGTCTTCTCGCAAGCACGCAATGGCCGCCTCAAGCGCTTGCAGGAAAGCATCGACGCTGGCTTCGACATCAACGCTGAGGACGAGAAGGGCAACACGCTGTTGCTGATCGCGTGTCAAAATGTGAACGTGAAGATGGTCGAGTATCTCGTGTCCAAGCGAGCCAATGTCAACCACAAGAACGTCCAGGGCAACACGCCGTTGCATTTTGCGATGGCTTACGACACGGAAGGTGCCCTCGGCGAGTATCTCATTGGCCATGGCGCCGATGACTCGATCGAGAATACGTTCGGATTGACACCATACGATGGTCTGCAGCCGTCGTAGACGGTTGTGGGTTTGGTGGACAGATATAACGCATTGAATGAGCTGGTGGAAGAATGCAACCTGTTTGTCAATAGAAGAGCATTCTGTAAACTGAATGATCGGTGTGAAGCACAATTTTGTGTGTTGAGCAGAACGCAATTTCTTGGGACTTTTGGATTATACACAATAATTTCGGATTGGAGGCACATCGTCAACGACTTCAACGATTGGAACGCAACTTTCGTTCATTCGTCGTCCTCATCATCGTCGTCGTCCTTGCCTACCCGGCGCTTGGATCGGCGCTTCTTCTTCTGTTCTTCCTGCGCCACCCGTTCTTTTGCGGCCACCAGGCGGTTGACTGCGTTCACGTACGCCGTGGCCGAGGCGACGAGGATGTCGGTGTTGGCACCATGGCCCACGTACTGGCGGTTGCGAGCCACGCCCGTCTGTGGGTTGACCAACTCGCTCGATGCATCATCTTCCGAGTCTTCATCCTTCTCTTCCTGTACTCGCACGGTGACTTCACCCAGCGCGTATGTGCCGTCTGTGATACTGTTGACTGTGTATTCGTTCAGCTTGAGGTTCTCCATGTTGGTCGCACGCTTGATGGCCACGTAGATTGCCTCCACAGGACCCGTACCCATTGCTGCTTCGCTCACTTCCTCGCCGTCCTTGTACGCCAGAGTGACTGTGGCCGTTGGCTTGACGCGGTTGCCGGCCGTCACGTGCACCGATTGCAGCGTCCAGAACGCCTCTGGCTTGTACAGTTCATCCGAGACGATCGCTTCGATGTCGGCGTCGGTCACGGTCTTCTTCTCATCAGCCAGAACCTTGAACTTCTCGACGTAGTAGTCCAGCTGTTCAGGCGTCAGGTCGGTGTAGCCGAGCTGCTGCAGACGCTTGCTGTACGCGTGACGTCCGGAGTGCTTGCCCAGCACCATCTTGTTCTCGGTCAAACCGACGGATTCCGGCAGCATGATCTCGTACGTGGCCTGGTGCTTGAGCACACCATCCTGATGGATGCCCGACTCGTGGGCGAACGCGTTGGCGCCGACAATGGCCTTGTTTGGCTGAATCGCCATACCGGTGTAGTGGCTCACCATGCGGCTCACACGAGTGATGTGCGTTGTGTCCAAGGTCGAGTACACTGGGAAGTGTTGTGGACGCGTGCGCAGCGCCATGATCATTTCTTCCAGAGCCGTGTTACCGGCACGTTCGCCAATACCGTTGATCGTGACTTCCACCTGTCGCGCACCACCGACGACGCCCGCCAGGGCGTTGGCAGTTGCCAGGCCGAGATCGTTGTGGCAATGCGTCGAGAAGACGGCCTTCTCGCTGCCTTCTGTGTTCTCGATCAAGTAGCGGAATAGCGAGCCGTATTCCTCAGGCACCGTGTAGCCGACGGTATCTGGAATGTTGAGCGTCGTGGCACCGGCCTTGATCACTTCGGCCAGCACCTCGCACAGGAAGTCTGGGTCACTGCGACCGGCATCTTCTGGTGAGAACTCGACGTCCGGGCACAGACTCGATGCAAACGACACGGCTTCGACGGCGCGGCGAATGCACTCGTCGCGCGACATCTTGAGCTTGTACTTGAGATGGATGTCGGACGTCGCCAAGAACGTATGGATGCGATGACGTGGGGCGTGGTGCACAGCGTCAAAGCAGCGCTGGATGTCCTTCTCGGTGGCACGCGCGAGACCGCAAATGGTCATCGGCTGGCCGGTCTTGCGGTTGGTCGTGAGGTGACCAATCTCCTGTGCAATGGCAGCCACGGCTTCAAAGTCGCCAGGGGACGAGATGGGGAAGCCAGCTTCGCACACGTCGACGCCAAGCAAGCTCAGCGCGCGCGCAATGTCGAGCTTCTCGCGGAAGTTGAGCGTGGCGCCAGGCGACTGCTCGCCATCACGCAACGTGGTGTCGAAGAAGATGAGGCGTTCCTTGCCGTCACTGTCGACGACCGAGTCGGCCGCGGCCTTCTGGGCAAGCGGCGTGGAGTGCAGCAGGCGACGGCGCGCTGAGGCGGCAGCAGGGGAGGCCACAGGCCCACGCGGACGCGTGCATTGGCGCAGCACGCGATGCATTGTGATGGAGGAGAGGCCGACGATGGATCGAAGCGTGCAGGACGACGCAAGGGGCGCAATGAGAGCCACGGGGGTCTGGCCTGCTGGGCTTGGTGGTGTTTGGACAAACAGGCAGTGGCGATGGCGCCGAAGGAGATCTTGAACCACAACAGCCACGGGTCCGGCGGTCTGGCGGTCCGGCGGGTCGGATTCGAGGGGACAAGCCGAATTGGGGTCATACCCGACTTGCGATTTTGACCCGTCCACCACAGTGGACAATGGTGGACGGGAGGGGTAACCGGAACGTGCGGGTCAGTTTACGGGTAAACCCGCGTGAGGAAACCCATGAAGAAAATGCGCCACACCCTCGATGCATCGATTTAGACAGGGTCCAACGTCAGGGGGGCACAATTCTGAAGATGGGTGTTTGAGCAATCAGCGCCTCGATGAAGCTGATGGCCGTGACGCGGCGCGGCGCGAGACGGCAGGTGCCAGCTGCCAAAAGGCCAGCTCGAGAATGGACAAGCCAGCGCAAAGGATGTGTGCGAAATGTCAGCAATGCTGGTGCGCTTCCTGTGTGTGGGGGGGTGTGCTTGTGGTTGCCATCGTGTTCCGCAACAGCACGGAAATTTTGTGCTGTTGAACTGCGAAGATCGGCGAAATAAATACTAAAATTGACACTTGAACGAGGACGTCAATGGGTGGCCAACGTCCAATCCTCGGCCGTGGCGAGGCGAATGCCCATTTGCTTGATCTGCTTGAGGCGTTCTTCGCAGTTCATGGTGAAGCCCACGAGCTCGTGGTGGAAGGCGCGACACGCCACATTGGCATGCACGCACGTGAGACGAACCGCTTCGGCCACTATGGCACTCGACACGATCTGCGTGCCGAAGAGCGGGCCAAACGGCTGAATGCCAGCCTTGCAATGCACTTCCGTGCGATATTCCTGCGCTTTCAAGGGCTGCACAATGATGTGCACGTCGTTGAACTGGCCGGAGAGCGTATTCACGTCGTACTCGCCGTCGCATTCCTTGTACACCACGTGCACGAAGTCGTTGCCAATGTGACGCTTCTTCTTGGTCGCACTGCTGAGTCCGCATCCGCTGGCAGGAACGCCGTTGCGGCGACGTTCTTGTTCGTCGGCGGCCTCCATCATTGTTGCGACGTGGAACACGATCTGCGGGTTAATGCATGTGAATGCGTCAGTGTCTCATTGCATGCCTTGTTTGCTTCAACTACAATGCAATGACTCACCTGCGTGCAGTCGTCCTTGTAAACGAGGCCAAACTTGCCGTCGCTGTTGTTGGAAACATCAAGTCCACCGGAGTAGCCAGTGAAGCCTTCGAGCTTGGTGATTGTGCCCAACTCCCGGAGAAACTGGAGATATCCAACGGAGCCGCCAATGTTACCGAGTACGTCGCTCTCGTGCTTCTGCTTGCCATTGCGCACGTACACGAGGCCGATCTTGAGCGTCTCGAACTCGGGAGTGCGATCCAGGACGTTCAAGGCCAGAGTGAGGGCCTGATCATTGCGGAGGAGTTGAGGACGCTGTTCAACGGTCAGGTCAAAGAGTTGCATCATCAGATACATCGGGTCAAATGGCTCGTCCTGCTCCTCTCTCGTGCTTGCGTCCTGATGCGAGTACAGCAAAAACATATCGTTCGCGGATGATTCATCTGTTTCCCTCTGCTGGTTTGACTCCTGATCCCTTGGAGAGCCTTGATGCTGTTCGTCAACGCTGGCGACACTCGGTTCATTCGTCGATCCTCGGTCCACTCGGTCAGCTAGATCAAGCGGCTCATCGTCATCAGCAATGCTTCCATCACGTGACAGTCCTAACCAGTGTGATAGAACAATTCCAATCAAAGTCAGAAATGCAAGTCACCCAGACATATGCAACACCAGCTGACAGTACCTTCTCGAGTATCACAAAAGTATGATGGCGATCCGCCGACGCCATCGTAGGCTGGGAGTGGAGGCAATGCCGCAGCAGGGCTTGGGAACCCGGCACCACCACCATCGAGGCAGAACTTGACTTGCTTGCGATTTGCCTTGGACTTCCACATGTACATCTCCGGCGTTATGTTTTTAATTCCGCGCGCAGCCGCCCGCACAGACGGCGCCTTGGACCGAGGTCGATACGATTCGCTCAAAGCGGATCCTCTCGGGATGTTGGAGCTCAATGCCACGTTTTCGCTGTCATCTAGAGCTTGCCCTGGTTGCGGTGCATCACTGGGTCGAACTGGTTTCAATTCAACCGCGTCCAGGTCATCCAGGGTTCGCACTTGCCGTGAACCCTCGCGCGGGAAGTGTAGTTTCGTCTGTCGAGGCTCATTTGGTGATCTGGTGGCAAGTTTCGTCTTGAGAGACGCAGAGGACGGTCGTACAACGCCATCATCGAACTGGAAGCCGTGCAGACGACTGCCACCCAGATTCCAGTGATTGGTGCAGTTGCTACGACGAATCGTCAACTGGGCTTTCTTCTCGTCACGAATGGTGATCGTGAGAATCGAATTGTTATACACCCAGCTCCGTGAACGACCTTCTTGATTCCCATTGTGGGATCTTATGTCATTGTTTGGAGCCAACGAAGGTGGAGGCGCAAAAGACTTGGCAAAGCCGTAACACATGAGGAAGTCGATTGTCGCTTCCATCAACAGACTGTTGGATCGGACAAAACACTGGCGAAGCGTGGGGAGTACGACGGCTGCAAGCTCTGCTCGATCTCTCGAGCGACTGCGGAAGATGATCCGACACAACAGTTGATGGCACAAAAACGCGATTTGCTTCGACTTGCCGAACTGGAATCCAACGAGCAGCACTTCGAGTACTTGCTTGAGCAGTGGGAGCTCAACGGATGTGTGGATCGAGTGCAAGACGTTTTCGAGCATTTCCACCACCACAGCGTAAACATCCGCGCGGAAATCGCCTTCAGACGTCGTGAAACAGACACGGGAGCTACGCAATAAGAGATCCAGGTGCTCGGTCATGTCGACGTGTACGTGCAGCGTCAGTAAGCTGATGGCATTAGTCACGACATGGACGAAGCCAAACTCTGCATCGAAGAGCAAATGCAACACTTTCTGAAGGTGTACACGATCATCGCGATGCGGACTTGATGTGATGGCTTGCTTGTTAGACGATAGCGACAACGCATGGAAGAGATTGCTGTGAGAAGCACTGGATTGAAGGCGTGAAAGCATCCGAGACGTGAAGCCTGAGTGCGGAGAGACGGCCTTGAGCACTGACGGATCGACAAGTCCAGATGGGTGTTGAGATGCTGGTTGGTACACAAGTTCGACGTTGTGATTTGTTTCTTCTTGTGACTTTGCAGCCATTGATGGTCGCGGGCGAACACTTGCAGACGACGCCACAACTCGAGTGGACAAGACCGCAGTCGACCCAGACGGCGCTGTAGTCGTGCTGTAGCCAAGCATGATCGGGCTTGGATAGCATTCTGAAGCACTTCCAGAAGCAAACGTATCTTTCTCAGCCACTGACAAATGCACGTCCAAGGCACCGATGAGGCAGAGCAGTAGCTGCTGTCGTGTCTCTGGACTTAACGCTGAGGCATAGCTCGCAGCCAGCAACTCGAGAATCTCCAAGCCAAGAGTCATGAACCTGACACGACACAGAGTTGCTGCACTATCTCGGAAACTTGCCTTCGGGGACACCGACTCGTTCGCTCGGCTGTTGCTGCCGCTGTTGCTGCCGCTGTTGAGAAACTGCGCGATATCCGTGTCCGTCAAGCAGCGCGTTCGAGCATCCAATCGAGGTTTGGCCACGTCACTGCTATTTCCAGCGCCTTCCACTTTACGAATGACGTCCATGAGCTCGTCCGCTACAGCCGCACGACCAAACGCGCGATAGTCGATGCACGACACTAACTTGGTCGTCATATCGCTGATGTCGATGCTGGTCAGAATGGTCCGATTCTGGAGCATGGTGCGAATGCCTTCAACTGCCATCCGGAACAACACGGCGTGCGTTTCTGTGCTTGCCAACGTGAGCATCGCTCGGAGCGCCCGCGCAACTGGCACACACGCTCCAGTTTGCGCGCTGCGCACTGCTGTGCTGGTGACGTACAAGAATCGTGACGTCCGGAGCTGAGTATGTCGCCACTGTAGCCTGAAGTCGGAGTTGGCTTCGCAGATGCGCGTTAAGCACCCGAGTGCGATTTTACGGACCTCGAAGCTTCGATGAGTCTCGATCGTAGCAGTGATGATCTCATACATTCGCAAGGCACGCGTCGGTGGCATGTGATTGAAGTAGGACGAAAAGAGAGACACGATTCCCGATATTGCGAGTTGCTGCGAGTCATCGTACTCGGACAACGAAACGGCGTTTGCCAGGATGTCAAGCAACGTGTCGAACTTGATGCTTTCGAGCTGGCGGGCCACTTCAGTGATCAAATCAAGTCCTCGTCGTCGAATATCTGCATGTGGGTCGTCGTACACGTCGCACAGCATTGGCAACAATACTTCTTCGATTACACGGTCTTCGCAGATGTTTCTTGATGACCACAAGCTCATTTGGAGCACTTGCAACGCTTCCTGTCGGATCACGACGGGCATCGACTCTTCAGCAAAAAACTCGTCCACAATGGCCTCCAGGCTGCGTAACCAGTTGATGTCGCTGGCTGGATGCGCTGATTTCGCCCGATGTTTGAGCAGGAACAGCGTTGAGTGCTCGCTCAAGTACGGCAGATACTCTTCCAAAACGTTGAAAAACTCGTCCACTTCGCCGGCAAATGCTCCTTGTGAGACTAGCTCCTCAACCACCGCCAATGTATCCAGCAATTCCTTCGGAATCCGAGTTTGATGGATCGACAGCGCAATTTCTTCCGAAGAATTGCCCATTGGATTGCCAGGTGTCTCGGTTGGATGCACGAGGGCAGTGGCCTCACGCGACGAATTGTTGCTGTTGGTGTTTTCATCCGCCGACTGCGCTGATCCTTCTTCATTCATCGACAGCCATGGACGAAGCTCTTTGAAAATTCGCAAGATGATGTCCCACTCGACCACAATGCGCTTGTCGGTGTCTTTGGTTGCGATTCTGGAATCGCCATACTTCTTGATCAGGCGTTGTAATGACAGAATCACCTCAAAGATGACGACGCCGTTGTTGCACTTGAGCACACTCTCCAAAGCCAGCAGGATCGGTGCCCACTTGACCTCTTCCAGCTGTGCGACGCGCTGAGAGCCCCAGCACGACATCCCCACGAAGAACACGGCGCCGCGTAGCACCCATTGCGTGTTCAGCTGCGGACTCTCCAGCAGGCTGATGAGACCACGAAGCACCTGGAAACCTGCGGTGCCGTTCAGCAGCGTCTTCATGATAGACCACGTGCCGTGGCCATCGGCATTGACCATACAGCACAGTGTGCGAAGGCACACGGTTGTACTCACGGCATGCTCCAGCGTGTGCGTCGCAAGCACGTGAAAGAACGTCAGGAACCGCTTGCACGAGTCGATGTCGCCACGGCTCCACGCGAGGTCGCAGCGTCCACAGATGATGCTGGTCACGGCAATCACTGTTTCGATATCCAGCGCCAGTGGACTCCGGCGCAAAATGTTCTGGATGAGCAGGATCAAGTCGCGCTGGTCGTCCGATTCTTCCAGCAATTGCAACAGCAACCAGCCGAGTTCGACGCTAAATGGCTCCAAGTTGCGTCCTTCCTGGGTCAGCAGTCGAAGTGACTTCTGTCGCTGTTTGAAATCGCCTGCTGCGTGGTTCTCCAGGCGATGGAAGATCTTGCGACGAAACGAGCTGCTCAGTTGGTCGCCGTAGTAGCCCATGCACAGGTTGATCACTTCGAACGCAATGGAGCGCACTTCGACATTGCGGTGGTCGAACAGGTCCGAGATGCAGTCGAAGAGCATTTCCATCTCGACCAGCGACGGCTCAGCGCGATCACTCGTCGATGGCATCGGCAGTGCCAGTGCCTGCATGTCCTGGCTCAATCCTTCACTGTCCCCGTCGGCGTCGGAGCTGTCGTCGTCCTGCATGTTGCCAGCGCTGCGACTGCGCAGCATGGCCGGTGGTTGGCTGCGCAACAGAAACAGCACGCGCTCGACGTCGCGCACGAACGATCTCTCTTCCGAACGCAGACGCTGGCGCTGGCACAGGCGCTGCAGCTGCAGCACAAGCTCGGACGACGCCGTGGCCGTCCCCATGTCGCTGGGGCGATGGCTGCCACTGGCGATCGAGATGTTGCCCGAGCTGTTGTTTCGGCGGTGGTCGCGCCGCTCCATCACGTCGCAGTTGGGCTCCTGAACAGCACGCGTTGCGGACGACGACGGCCGCGCCTCGGCCGTGGCTTCATGTCGTGCAGCGCCATCGCTGCTGCCGTCGCTCGAGGACGCGTCCATGCCGTCGCTGGTCACCGGCGAGGCGTCGTTTCCCGCACGCGGCCGCGCTGTCGGCGGCTGCGCTGGATGCTGCGCTCGCTGTGTTCGGGTCTGCGTGTGCCTGTGCGGCAGTGGCGCCGGCTGTCGCTCGGGTGGGGCCTCATCCCCAAGCGCACGAATCCAGTTACGTGTGTTCGTATCTGGGTTCTTATCTGATACCGCGACTTTTGACGCTGTGTGGCTGCTCTATCTATCAAACGTCTATTCATTCATCAGTTCGTTCCTTTGTTTCGTGCTTTCGATCTGTCCTTCATTCATTCCTTCGCTTGATTCGCTTGCTTGTCGTGCTTTCGGCGCGTGTTCACTTGGTCTTGCGCTTCTCAGTCACAATGTCTGCCTCCCTGTTCATCAGTGGCCAAGATGTTAGTCAGCAACACGCATGGCAAGGTGATGACGAGCGATGACAACAGGCACATACCACGGGTTGATGCGACTGTCGTCAGCACCGTCGTCTTCATCCCACGTCACACGCAATGCTTCCCACGGCAGTAACCCATTGTCACCAAATGGCAATGATCCCGCTGTCACTCCGCCGTAGAAATCGCCAGGAAAGCCCTGTGGGCTGCGGAACAGGATGCGGAAGCGTTCACCGGGTTGCCACTGGCGCGAGACGGCATTTTCGTATCGTTGGACGTCTACCACGTACTCAGGAAGACGATTCTCGAGTCGTAGAATGGCAATAATCTCTCTTGGAATGTCTTGAGGCTTGGCATTTTCGGACTTGGGAGCTGCAGTTGACTGACTAGCTCCGCTCGACGCACCTCCGTCATCAACACTTAATTCTTTCTCGCACGCACGCAATTCTTTCACCAACTTGCGCAACCAGCCTTCGGTTAATTCCACCAAATTTCGAGCGAGCGGTGGCAGCATTGGGAACCGATCTTCGCAAAACAGCTCGCAATTGCTGCAAATGAGCTTTGCGTCAGCCAAAAATTCACTGGACTGACGATATGCAAGTTGCCTCGTCTTGGTCTCCATCTTGGAAATGTCCATGGGATGCAGGATCAATTCCTTGTACTCCGGAAAGTCGCGATCCGATACTGGCTCAAGGAACGGTCCGGCATTTTCATGACTCTTCAGTTTCGCAACAACTCGCAACAAAATGCGCGAGAGTCGTTGCAGTGGAGACGGAGATGGACACAGCAATTTACCAGGTTGTCGTGCGCACGAATGTGTTGATGGGTCTGGAACTGGTTGGAGCCCAAGAAGTGCGTAAGGGTCCCCGCCGCCGTGATGGAACGAAATATTCTTCACAACGCAGAGCAGAGTTGCATGTGCAATTGGTGGATCGCTTTGTCGAGTAAACCGCTTTTTCTTCACTTTGGCGTCATCCTTCAGCGCTTGCACGTGCCCATCACCGAAGTAAATGACGTGTTTATCGATCTCGGGGATGAAATTGCGACACTCTTTAGCCCGAAGCTTCAGCCATTCTTTGCGATCGAACTTGATGTACAAGTCCATAAAGGCTTCCACGTTGACACATTCGGCGAGGAACACATGCACAAGCAGTGCAAGTTGTGTGGGATTCTCGGATCCATCCAAGCCAAGTCTCCACTCCCGACGCTTACGCTTCCACGATGCACGAATCGTCTCCTTTTTCTTGGGCGAATCGGCAACAGCATCTTCAAGCTTACTCAGCGATTCCTTCAGTGATGTACAAGCCGATGAAGTTTCAACTCGTTCGCGCCAGTGTCCAGTAGCATCCCAGTCTGGTAAGAGAGATCCTGCATGGCTTAGATGCTTCTCGAGCGAGAGCAGCATCTTTTTCACCACCAACAATGACTGCACAGAACCGCCGTCTTTTGGAAGCTCAAATGTTTCGGGAGGTACAGCCCCGCCCGGTAGTGGGAACAAATTGATTGTCCCTGCTTCTTCCACTTCATTAACGCCATTGCCATGTGAGGTGTTGACGGAGTGACCTTCATCTTCCTTGAGCAGGTCATCCTTGAGCCGATTCATCGTCTTGAGCAGATCCATTTCCCTCACACCTTTTGGGTTTAGCCACTGAAGCAGTGCGTCTAACTGATCGCGACTATCACAGACAAAGAAAGATCCCGAGTCGGACTTCTCAACGAACAGGCGCTTCTTTGTGTCGTTTTTGAATACCCAGTAGCAATTGTGAAAACGGTCCTTTCCCACTGGATATTCGCGGGTGATTGCCTGCAAGTGAGCGCGTTAGCCTCTGGCAACAATTTACTCATAAATCGACCACGTACCCCCTTCAATTCATTTGTTAGCGCCTCTTCTTGTGCCTTTCTCTCTTCTTCGAAACCAGCTTCGTGTTCGATGGTTTCCGCATCTAGCTCTTCGTAGAAGTCACCAATAAACTCATGTTTCTTCTTGATTTCATCGGTGACAGCGTCTCGCGAATTTAACGGAATCCCGTCTGCAATGCATTCTTTGCGAAATTCTTTTTCTTTCTGACGGCGTTGTCGTTCAGATTCCTTCCGCCTGGCTTCTATCTCGGATGCCTGTTTCTTATGCGCTCGGAGAACAACCGCCTCTCGCTCTACTTGAGTTTCTAGATGCGTTCTGAGAATGAAGCACTGTTAGACGTTGCAACCTCGCAAGTTTGCAGAAAGTGTTGTCCTTACCTGACACTGTCTAAGTTAACGAACTCGCCGCATAGCCATGCAAGTGCTCCAACCTTAAATGGCAGAGGTAGCTGTTCATACAGAACCATTAGCGACTGCAAATGCAATTAAGGGATCACGACAATGCGTACCTTGTGAAAATCGAACGCATATAGCCCATAGGCAATATCCGCGTATGTCGGCACGGACGAAGACACTTCGCTCTTGCGCAGAAACTCCTTCACTCGCTTGCATCCTTCAATCCGATTCTCATTTGCTTGGATTCGTCCCAAGACCAATCGTCTATAGTCTTGTTCGAAAATATCCGAGAGCGCCAATGCCGCTCGTCCAATCTCAGATTGTTCGCCATTGTACAGGACAGCGTTTTCCCAAATCAATCGAACATCCGATGCAAACAGTTCGTGGCCATTTGGAACTTCATAACAGCCATCTTCGAGTTTCTTTCGGATAGTACCCAAATCCATTGGTTGCTTGATGATTTCCACGTAATCTTCAAGTCCGCGCAGTGTTGTGTCGACTGGAGAGTTGAACGGTGTGGACGTCACTTGCATGAAAAGGGTTTGACGGACAATCTCACAACCAACCAATGGTTCAACATGACCAATTGATGCATCAATTCCCAATTCTTTTGACATGAGCTGGCGCAGTATCTCCTGCCATGTCACGGCATTGAGCATGTCCAGATACGGACGTTCGCCAATTCCGTAGATCCTCTCGGTATTTGCGAACAGATCTCCCACTTTTACGGTACCTTCGACAACAAGATTGTCCATGAGCGAAGCAAAAGATTTTTCCGACAAAATCGACCGCAAGAATCCCACGAAGATTCGAGTTAACTCAGCGCTCGTGCCGTCATGTTGGTCGGCAGTCATACACCCCGCAAGTGCCTCTAACGAAATGGGCTTCATTGCAGTATAACTGCTGAAGGTACAGATGGTCTGCCACGCCATGATCAGATCGCCGAGCAAGGTCGAATCAACTCCACGCCATTTTTCGCCTTCGAGTGGGATGATGTTGGGTGCGTTCTCCGAGAGCAACTCCATATCCTCCACTGGATACTTTTTTTCTTTCTCACGTTCCCGTTTCTCTTGATCTTTCTTGTCCTTGCGCTTGTCACGCTCATCTCTTTGTTTTTGTTTTCTTTCGAGTCGTTCTTGTTCTCGTTGTTTTCGCTTTAGTTCTTTCTCTTCGAGCTCTTTCTTTGTTCGTTCTTCACGATACTTGTAGCTATCGCTAACCCTTTGAAGCTGTCGGAAAAACATTGAATCGAGATATGCGTCTTTATCACTGACCAGGTCCGCAATTTGATTCCGGATGAACTGGCAATTCTCCATCAGTAACCACGCTGACTGCAAGCAAATACAGTTAGTACGTCGATCGCGTTCCACCAAGTGCCATCAATACGCACCACTGGATATCTCCCTTTCAACGACAACTCCACAACTTGTTGTAGTGTTGCTCGGTATGACACTTTCTTGTTGATTGGTAACCATTCTTTCAGCACATATGCGACCAAGTAGCTCGCTTCGAACAGGCTGCGTACATGCTTGAACACACTCCTATAGGACGGGTGAGGAAGTAATCCCGCAAGTGGACCAGCAATCTTGTACCAAGCGTACGGAGTGATAACCCACAAAGTTGGATCGCCTTCAGAATAATCCAAGCACCAATCCGTGATTTCAGGCAGCCACACGCGTAGTCGTGAGTATTCTGGCGGAAAACGGAAGGTGCACTCAAGCAGATTCAGTTCATCTTCTGTTCCACTTGGCTGGATCTCACATTCTTTGTCGGTTCGCATCAGCTCTGCAACCTCTGCGCTAACCTCGGGACCTTTAGATGTTGGCTTTGTTGTCTTGTTTGGTGACTTTGCTGGGCCTTTCTTGGGTGCTTTGGTGGCTGCGACAGGAACACTCGGTGCAGAAGTTGGGCTCGATTGCACAGATCTCTCTTCTCCATCTGAATCGGATGATGATGATGATGACTGATCACTTTCGCCGCTGGCACTTGGAGCTGTTGACATGTGCTGGGTGCTCTCGTCCCCAGATGAGCTGTCAGCAGATGAGTTGTCGCTGCTGTCATCATTTGATGAATCTGAAGCTCCATCAACCTGTCTGATTGTTCGCTTCCGTCTCGGCCTGGAAGCATACCCATGCAATGACTGTTGCTGGAATATGCTAGGAACAAGATGGTTGGGATAAAACGGACCCCAATCCGCACCACCATCTACTTGAGGAAGCTGATCTGGCGGGGGCGCTCCTGTTGTCCTTGATCGTTTTTTGCTGCCTTGTTTTCGTGGATCTGGATGAAATGGCATGGGTGAGCATACATAATCATTCCTATTCGGAATAAGTTACAACTTACTGGTTGTAGCTCGTCCGGCTCCCTTTGGTCGCGGCTGACTCTCAGTACGCGGTCGTTTCCGAGTTCGCGATGGGAACTCTGGTGACGGAAGAATGTGTTTCACTGGTAGCGGACGCAACTCAGGAGGTAGATGCTGCACAACCGTGCCAAAGCCCATAATTCGCGGGCGTTGTTCTTTGGGAAGATCCAAAACTTCGAGACTTACTGGATTACTGTGGAAACAATGTCAGAAGTGGCGTTCCGTCAACGAGAAGCACCCATACGTACCCGTGTTCATCGCAAAAGAAGAACAAATCCAAGTTGCGGAGCGCTTCAACTTCGTGTGCGTTTGGATCGTTGAAATCTGACGGAATGTTTTTCTCCTCAACTTCTTCCGGTCGTCCACTGTCTGGTTGCTTGTGGATCAAAGCGAGCTCCTTTGCTCCACGAATCTCTTCCTTCGGAATAGTGGGGAACGCCGTCTTGATAGGGCTCACAGCGCGTGTAGGTTGGGCTGGTGATGGAGCCACCGGAGGTGCAACCGGTTGCACAGCAGCAGCGCCTAACGTTGCCTTGCTTGTCGCTGTTTTTGCCTTGGGTGTGGCCTTCTTTCGTGGTGCAGGCGCAGCACGCTGCTTTTTGGCCGCTGGAGCCTTGACTGGTTTCTCTTTCGCTGTTTTCTTGCTTGGAGGCGACGCCTTCACGACAATATTCCCGTCGTCGCCTTCACGAGCAATAAATCCAGGTGGCAGCTTTAACTTTACCTTCAGAGACGATGGTTCTGCAGCCTTCCGTGATCGTGCTGGCGCTCGCTTTGCTTTCGTCGCTGTTGCCGCTTTTGTCACTGGCGTCGGCAGCTTCTTCCGTGTCTTCTGCTGCTCGAAATCACCTGAAGAGTTCGAGCTGGAGCTAGAATCGCTGTCACTGTCACTGCTCTCACTGGTGCTACTACTCTGGACGCGAGCGCTCTCTGGTGCTGGCGGTTGCGACGGCGGTGGAGGTGGCGGGAGCGGTGGTGGCGGCGGCGGGGCTTCCGCGGTCGTCTTCTGTCGCTTCTTCGGCGCTGGCGCCTTGCGCTTCTTCACCGGCGCTTTGGTCATCGCACTTTTCTTCTTAAGCGACACGTTTCGCTTCGGTGCAGCGTTGTCCAAATCCGAGTCCCTGTCAGCGTCTGAGAGCGCGACACCGCCGCCCGCAGCAGCGGCGCGTGCGACGGGCGAAGCTGCCGACGAATCATCATCAGACGACGAAGAAGACGAAGACGACGACGACGACAGCAATTCGTCCGAGTCCGAGTCCGACGCCACGCTGGAGCTCGACGAGCTGCTCGAGTACTTGCCGTTCATCTCCACCGACATGATGTCGGTGAGCGTCATGGTCGCCGCTGGGGCTGTTCACGCCGCAGCTCCCTTGTCCGGTGCCGTTGTGGGGCCGTGGGAGGCACGCACAGCGCGGTTGCTGGACGGCCGCGGGCGTGTAGTGCGGTGCGGTGCGGTGAGGTGGGGCTGGGCCCGGTCGAGAAGGCGGTGGCGGCCGCGACGACGTGAGGCGACACACGTGAACGCGTCCTGCAACAGCAGCAGCACCACTGCCACAACAGCAACAGCAACAGCGCCACGTGCACGGCGCGTGCCCTTCCTGCGGTGCTTCGCCGCGCTCCTGTGGTGTCCTGCCGTGCGGGCCCGACTGCTCGCCTGCCCTCTGTGCCAGCCCAGCAAAATAACGCCATGCGCCCATCGGCACACCAAGTGAGCCCGCGCAGGAGTGATGGTTGCGATCGGTTTGGCCAGGGCACATAGTATGGATGTCGCGAGTGCGGCGCGTGTGGGACGTGTGTGGAGGCTGTCTCTTATACACATCTAGATGTGTATAAGAGAGCAGGAGTGATGGTTGCGATCGGTTTGGCCAGGGCACATAGTATGGATGTCGCGAGTGCGGCGCGTGTGGGACGTGTGTGGAGGTTCGCCATTGATGGACACGATGGGGAGGGGGGGGGGGTTGGGGGAGTTCTGACTGATGGATGACGCTTTATTCACTGACACGGTGGAGAAACGTAGTGTTGCCGCACAGCGAATGCCGCCGCACGTCGCGTTCGCGTGCTTTCTGCAGAATATGGCGCTTGATTTCGAGGAAGGAGTCGATGATCTCGTCTTGGACCAGCTAGGGAATAGTGACATCGTATGGAGTGATTCCAGGTGAATGATGGAGTCTGGAGAGAGCCAAAGAGCAATGACGACGGGAACGTACCAATGGACACGCATGCAGGATGGATGTGATGTAATAGCCCAGGTCGCGCTGGCGCTTGTCAACAAAGTCGGCGGATAGCGAGGAGCCGATGTACTTCTTGGATGGCAGGTACGGGAATACCTGTGAGCGCGACGGATACTTCTCTCGTAGCTGGCATGCGCGTACGACAGCTGAATGAGCAAACAGGTCTCAAGAAATCACCGCACGCGCTCGAGTGCATTCTCACCAAGATGTCGATGGCGCAGAACTCGCGATATCGTCGAACAACATCCCAGGTCTGTGACACCACCATGCACGAGACGACGTGAAAAAAAAAACACTCGGCTGTCTATTGGCTCGATAATTCACCACTTACCTCGGTGATACCGTCTCGCTCAACCCAAGTGCATTGCAAAATGTATTCCTGTGTCCGTGCATCAGCGCGAGAGTTGCCAAACCACGTCGTGGTTCGCAGAAATTGCATCACTAACCGTGTAAAACTTGCCGCTGTCCAGATCCAGCGATTCCTGACTTCCCAGCATCTCCACGCGGAAACTGCCGTGGATAATACTGCTGTTGTTACGGCGCAATGCTGGCGTCATTGTAGTCGATCAATCGGTCGATCGATCAGGCGTTTGAGACTGCTTCCCGCGATTACTTCAATAGTTACCACCAACAGGTAATTCACACCACCACAACAGCAATTTATTGTTCTGTCTCAATCACTGAAATCTGAGTCTGAGTCGGAATCGGTAGCTGCGCCCGCAGCAAATCCAAACAGCGATGTCCGGCCAAAAGCAGGCGCTGCTGGCCCCGAGGCTGTGGATGGCTCGGGAGTCGTGGATGTTCCTGCCATCATTGGCTGGCTGACACCAGTACTGCTGGTGGCTAGGTTGCCAGAGTTTAATTCAAGAGCTTCGCCAAACAGATTCACACCCGGAGAAGTAGAGTCGCCCGACGTCGCGTCACCGAACAGGTTGCCATCAGCAGCGAAGTCAGCAATATCGATAGATGGAGTTGCTTCAGATGATGTTGATCCAACAGAAGCGTCCGTCACGTCCACGCTTGATTGCGACATCGCGACTTCTGCTGGAGAGGGAGTCGAAACTGGTTCCTCAGAGAAGCTCTCACCGAAGAGATTTCCTGTGGCTGTAAGACTAGCTGGCGGCGCCGATGTTCCCGCAATGGACAGCTCGGCGACACCATAAGTCTGCTCGCTGAACGCAATCGGTTCTGAGAGTCGCGGTAGTTGCTGAACGGATGCTGGCTCTACGGTTCCCGAGACTTCGCTGAGATGGTCACGAATGTGGGCTGACCCTGATGTCTTCACTCCAACATGGTTGATGTCGTCCTGCGATGGCGTTTGCTCAAGTGAGACCGCTGGAATATCTGTCGTCGAGTCTGCGTTGGCACTTGGGTTGCTTCTGTTTGTCGTTTCTTCATTTGAGGTGGAGCACGCTGCAATTAAAGTAGCTGCTACGACTGGAGCAACGACTGGAGCAGCGACTGCCACGGCAGAGGTGGGTGCCTCGATAGCTTGTGGAGCATCCGGTATAGTAGGTGCTACCGGTGCCACCGGTACCACTGGCATCACAGGCACTTCATGCGTCACAGGTTTGCTCGTTCCAGCGACAGTCTCAGACGGTTTGGGAGCTCGAGCGATTGCGTTTTCCAGCTTGGCCAGATTTCGGACTCTATAGTTTTGAGCAGCCACGAGCAATGAACTTTGCTTTAGATGATCCGGCTGAATGAGTAACAAGCTTGGAACAATTTGCAGAGCTCGAATACCACCAAAATCCGTTGCCAGATACTCAACATACTCGTGCGGCTCCATGAAGCTGTTACCATATAGCTTCGCGTTGATCTTGAAGTCCTCAATCTTGAATTTGTCCTTCTGCAGCAACTTCTTGACGACTTTCAAGATCGTTTTCTGCATCTTGACAGCATCGTCGTCAAACAGGCACTCAACCGTGCCGGGCACTTCAGGAACATGATCAATAGGGAGAAGGAGGTGATACGGATGATACGGGGATAGCTCGAAGTTGTCACCAGCGCTTGCATCGGTCTCAGGTGTGTTCGATCGTGCTGCTGGGGCATCGGCGGTCATTTCTCGTTCATTATGTCTGCTTGCAGCTCCATCGTGATGCAGTTTCACTGGATCAGCAATCAACGGCTGGGGTGGTGGGGCCGAAGCGGGTTCTGAAGGTGAGCTCGTTGATCTGAAATCAGTTGCCCCCATCAACCCCGCGGAAGCTTCGCCGTTACTAACGCTAGCATCAATGCAGCCATGCTTGCCTGAAGCTGACGAGAGCGTGGATTGTTCATTCGATTCTTCAAATGCTTGCGTGTCTTCCAGGCAGAACAGGGTTGCTGGGAGGGGTTGAGCTGGCTCAACAACGGATAATGACGCTGGTGAACTCACTTCTCGTGCAGCGATTCCCTCGCTTACAGACAACTTCGCAGCAGCAGGTGCCTCTTCAACTGTCCTGTCTTCGAGCTCAGACGCAGGTGTGCTTTCACATCGCGGGGCCCGGGGTGGGGACTCGCGAACAGGTTTGGTGTCGGCGGTGGTGACAGCGAGATTACGTTGACTGTCGCTTGTGTCAAGCAGCTTCACCTCGGGTAGATTGTTCAGAGCTTGGGCGGACGTCCCTCGAATGGGGCGCCCACGTCTTCCGGGAGGAAGAGGCCGCGATGCCATGGTGTCAGCGCGCTTGGCAACGAATGTCCCTCGGTCGGTGTAGCGTTGTGGCAACGTGTTTACCGCACGGTCCATAAAATATTCGACTCTGGTCCAAATATATTTATCTACGCCTGGTGGGAATTCGTGGGCGAAGTCAAAAGTTTATTCCCTCTATCTTTTGCCAGTGTACAATGCAACTATGCAGAGGCGCCGTTGGAAAATGCAACCTAGACGAAACTACACCAAGAGCTGGTTCTCTACTCTATAAGTTAGCGATGACCATGGATGGTGAAGGCTTATTCTTCGTCGCTGTCGCTCCAGTATTCACCACGGGCCTCAGCTTCCTTGCGAGCCTTGTCCTTGGCCTTCTTCTCCTTACGGGTGAGCTTGCGCTTGATCTTGGTCTTGGTGACGTTGCCGAAGGCATCAACGGTCTCCTCCTCGTCCTTCTGCTCAATCTTTGTCTTGTCCTCTGGGACCTGGCCCTCGATGGTGAGCTGACCGTTGTTCACGAACCATTTCTCCTGGGTCAAGGCATCCGAGAACTCGTTGTGATGCGTAATCATGACGACACCACCCTCGAACTCCTTTATGGCGGCCGCAAGAGCACCGAGCGAGTCGCGATCCAAGTAGTTCGTAGGTTCATCGAGCACCAGGATGTGAGGGTTCAGCCACATGGCGGCAGCCAGGACGACCTTCACCTTTTGACCACCCGAAAGACCACGCATGCGCGAGTGGGTACCGAATTCAGCGCCAAGGCCGAAGTTGTCCAAGTGCTTCTGGACGGCGATGGCAGTCACTGGGCGAGCCTGCAAGTTGGCGCGGGCAGCTTCGCGATCATCGGCAATCTGGAGCAGCTTGTCCCAGCCCCACTTCTCGAGCTTCTCACGAGGAATCCACGAGTTCTGGTCAACTGGGAGCTTGTCCCACTTGATCTCGTACTCGAAACTCTTCTTGAGCTTACGACGCGAGACAATCTCCTCGAGCGTACGCTTCTCGCCCTCCCAGTTCACTGGAAGCTTGAACTTGGCCTTCTCCTCAGGAGTGAGCTTACGCGTCTCCTTGGCAAGCAATTCCTTGTCCTCACCGGACTGGAAACGCCACTGGATGTACTGGTTGGCAGTGATATCCAAGTGCTCTTCAATGTGATGGAAGGCGTGCTGGGCGACATAGGCGAAACGCATGCTAGGGTGCTTCCACACAGTACCCACCTGTGGCTCAACTTCACCAGTCAACATCTTGATCATGGTCGACTTACCGGCACCGTTAGGGCCGAGCACAGCGATACGGCTGGACAAGGCGCACGTGATCGACACGTTGTTGATCGATGGCTTGTCACGGCCAGGGTACGTGTAGGTACAGTTCGTCAGACGAATGATTGGCTTACCCTTGTTCTTGATGTCGGCAAGGAAACCTGGCTCTGGGAACTTGAAGGCGAAGGTCGAGGCCTCAAGCTCGTAGTACGACTTAGCCTCTGGCTTCACCTCCACGAACTTCGAAAGGTTGCCCTTGTAGATCTTGAGCTTGCGGTTCTCGTAGTGGATGATGTTCGTGCACACGTTGTCGAGGAAGCCGGAGTCGTGGGACACCATGATCGACGTCACGTTTGGCAAACTGTTCAAGTAGTTCTCCAACCAGGCGACGTTGTGGACATCCAAGTGGTTCGTAGGTTCATCGAGCAACAAGATATCAGCCTTCATCAACATGGCACGAGCCAATTCGAGCTTCATCTTCCAACCACCCGAAAGGGCACCGACTGGCAGAGCCTGCATCTCGGCGGTGAAGCCGACGCTGCTGAGTGTGTCGACGACCTCCTGGCGAGGGGTCTCGGCGAGTTCCTTGTCGCAGAACATGAACTCAATGACTGGGAGGTCGGCCTCCTCAGCCTGGAGGTTGTGCTCAACGAACACGGTCTTGAGCTCCTCCTTGGAGGGGAAGCCTTCGAGCTGACCGTTGGCAATGGCGCGCATGAGCGTCGACTTACCGCAACCGTTAGGACCGCAGAGACCATAACGGTGACCACGCTTGAGGCGAAGACGAGCGTTGTTCAGCAAGATCATACCACCGTAAGCCAGGGAAAACTCACAGTTGCAAAGATCTGGAACGCCCTCATCGCAGTCAACATCCTCAATGATGATCGCCTTGTTCTCCTTGTAACAGAGGTCACGGATGACGTGGGCGACGGCCTTCGAGTCCTTGACGAAAGGCTGGAAGTAGGCGCCGATGTCCTTCTCGAACGTCGACTTGTTGAAGTTGCGAGCAACAACCAGGAAGAAACAGATGCCCGACACGTAGTCGAGGACAGCCTTGTCGATGTTGGCGTTCTTGCACGCAGCATCGGCCGCAACGGACTCGTAAACGATGCGGGAGATGTTCTCGAAGTCAACCTTCATGTCATCCTCGGACACTTCAACGGAACCACCGGCAATGAACAAGGTGCTGTGGGCGCGGGTGGCGACTTCACGGCACTCAGGATCAGCGACGGTGTCGATGATCTTCTGGAGGCCAGGCAGCAGCTTTGGCATGAACAACTGAGCTTCAGCTGGGTCGTCCATGAGCTTGCACATATTGTCAATGATGACAGCGGCCTGACGCTTGACAGCGGTCTTGCCTTCCTTCAGGGCACGCTGGAGCAGAGGTTCCATGATAGCAAGAGCTGGCGCTTCGACCGTCTTGACGAATGTCGTCGAGGCAAGCTTGTGCGTGCACTCAGCGACTTCCGATGGGTTGGCCATGCAGCTGATCAAGGCTGGGATGAAAGGCTCAATATCCATGTTGCCAACGACGTGGCAGACCTTGGTCAAGGTCTCCTTGGCGGCAACCTTGACATCGGCACGGGTGTCCCACATGCAGTCAGTGACGACTGGGATGATGTCTGGCAAGAGACGACCAATCTGGTAAGGAGCGATCGTCGACAACTCGGCGATCAAGTCGAGGGCGATCTTCTTGGTCTGCCACTTCTTGGTGCGGTCAAGACCGGAGAAGAGGATTGGCAAGATACGGATGGCAAAGTTCTTGTTCGCCGAGCTGATGATGGTCAAGGCAGCTTCTTCGGCGGCAGGGCGCACGGCCACCTTCTTGTCGGCGAACAAGTCAAGCAAGTTCTCCAACAGTGGGGTGACATATGGCTCCACGCGCTCGGCGTACTTCTGCATCAGGTCGGAGATGACATACGAAGCGACAACCTTCGCATCGGCATCGGCGCCGACAAGGCCATCCTTGAGCTGGGAAGCCACCACCGCGAGGTTGATCGACTTGTCCGAGTTGACAAGTTCCGACACCTTCTCGGCGGCGACCTTCTGCTCTTCGCCCGATGTCTTGAACGCCTGGTTCAAGGCATCGGTAAAATGCTTGCTCTTGTCAATAGCAAGCTGGGAGATTCCTTCACTTGGAGAGTATGGAGCCATCTTGGTTGCTGCGATCGATCTGGTAACAACGAAGATTTCCCTGGGCTCGAACCTTCCACGCGATTAGGAGTTGGAATGGAGTAAATCCACGAGTGAGGACCGGAGAGCAGCGCCACCTTCCGGTCGCAACCTTGCCTTGGCCACAAAAGCGAGCCAGCGCCAGCCAATTCGAGCTGCCCAGAGACCTCAAAGCCGGCACGCCAGCTGGCCGGGGGCGACAGGGAGTTTCACCTTATCCCACCCCCTTCGCGTAAACTACGAGAAAGATTTCAAGATACGGGCGGCAACAGTGACAGATCCTGCGCTGTGCGTGGGTCGTGAGGGGGGAAAATTGCGTGCCCGTTGGCAGGCGACAAAAGGGGACGAGCCAGCGAGGGCTGGGGTTGTTTAAAACTTCGAAGCAGGCCATCAACCCAGTCAGTGCAATTCACTTTTGATGAGAGAGGATGAGGTGTTTAAAACACATGTGGCTGGCGTGGTGTGGGTGCGGAGTTGCAAGCGCGTCCTCTGCAAGCATGTGCTGACGTGGAACAGACCAGAGGATGACCTCTCGCTTCAGAGCGAGAGGGAGCGGATGAACGCGTGGTTGCCATGCATCGGCCCCGCCGCCACGCTGGGCCATGTGCGCTGTGTCTTTGAAGATCTGCAGCGCCACGCACGTTGTGTTCACCAGCGGCCCTTTCGCTTTTTGGCGTGAAAAGCAAGCAGGACGTGGCAAAGTGTAGGTCGATTCCTGGATTCTCCGACCATTCTCACCAGACCACCGACTTCAGCTTTTTGGATGTCGGCCAACGGCAGCCATACGTTTGGTTGCCGACCCGCGACTCAGAGTCTGCCAACGAATGATTGGTCGTTGACAGTTCGAATGTAGTTTTCGATCCTGTTTAACTTTACGGGAAAAGTGCCGTGAATCTTACGGATGACCGCGCGAAGATTCCCTGACCGCCTACCCCTTTGATGGGTATTTATACCCTCAAAACTTATTTGGCAGCTTTTGAATAACGTTTCGAGGGCTATTTGGGAGTGACAGGTTTCGTCCTCGCCGTCGGTGCCACACGCTTGGCGCTTTCCCCAATCTTGCCTCGCCACATGCTGGAGCGGTGCTGCATCCACGGCCTCTCGTTATGCGTGCGAGGTGACAGCTGCAGCGAAGCTGATGCCCAGTTGGTGGATGGAGAACAACTGGATTCTGTTGCTTCGCGCCCTTGGCGTCTCGCCGTGCTGTCACACGAGCCATGACTTGCAGGTGCAACGGCGGGAGTGGTGTTGCGACTAAAGACGTGATCGAGACACCAGTCACGTGAGCTTGCTTGCCTCGCAGACGGATGCCCCGACACGCTGTAATGCGCGTGAGCCACGTCATTTGAAACACTGACACCCCGCATTGCCCAGGGTATCAATTGTCCGAGGCAATCCGTGCTGGCTTGATTTTGATGTGTCACACAAATCCGTGCCCACTCGACGTGCGTCATCGCGATCGCGAAAGGTCATGAGTGGCTGCGAAGCGCCCACGTCCAGTCCTTTCAGGCGGAACCGGCGGCGACCAAATCTTTCCACGTGATCCGTCCAGCGAATGAAAGGCAGCGACTGTCTTCATGAAACCCCCCGAGGGAATCTTGGATTCGACGCGCTGTGCGAGAACGCACGCGCAGCCAATCGCGCCAGCCGGAACGCTCCTGCATTGCCCAGGGCGCGCGTGGTGAATGGTGAATCCTGCCACGGTCCCATGGACAACGAACGCAATGGCGGTCGACTCGTCACGATGGAGAACGTGTTCGTGGCTGAGTGTAGTATTCTCGTCCATGTTCTCGAGGTCGGTGTTGCAAAGAAACATTTAGGAGTGCGATAATGCGCGGCAAGCGAATGAAATGTGAAATGACGCAAGCAGCGAGCGTGACGTGCTGGCAACCTGCCACATGGCTCCAATTGCTGCTCTCTTGGGGACTCTGTTTGACTTCAAGACGGTGTGAAAGTCAGGGGGTGCTCGCCAGGCTCCACCAACTCCCGAGTCGCTGCTGTCCGTCCCTCCCATCAGCCTGAGATGCTGCTTGGGCCGACCTGGGCCAAGGACTTGGTTGCTCGGCTGGCTGTTTGTCCCCTGCACGAAACTCGGTCCGCCAGCCTTCCGGCGCGCTGGTCGTGTGACGCGGTGACGCAAACCCATCGTCGGTAACGCGAGTTGGCGGTGCTGGACCAGGCCCCCCTGCTGACGATAACACGACCTCCTTGCACCCGTTGCACATCCAGAAGCAGCAGTTTCACCTCGTTTCAAGCGTGGAATGAGAATGCTTCGCTGTTTTCAGCCAGCGCACCTGTCGCCACATCTTGGTTTCATCCATCCGCGACCATCTCGATTCCTGAGATGACATTTCAACGGAACGTCAGCACATCAAGCCCAGCGAAACAAAACCCACAACCTCGGCATGCACAAACCGTTGCGCGGGTATTGATGTATCTCTCTACCTGTACAACGCCGCCAGTAGCATGCAATGAACGACTTGGTGCCTGTTCCATCGCCGATTCGAGCCATGTTGGAGGAGAAGACTTCTCTTGATTCCTGGAAGTTCGCATTTTGGAGTTCCACTGCAAATTGTGTAGACCACATTATTTTCATCCATTCAGTTTTGAGAGCGGAATGCTGTGTCGCGTGACTGTGTCGTGGGTGAGTCGTGCTCCAAGGAAGTTGCGCACATCAAGCTCCACGCGTGGAACATCTTCAAGCTCCGACCCCAAAGCCGCCGTCTTCCTCTCGCGGAGATCGACCCGGGCGTGGGTCCCCGCTTGTTATCATGGAGTTCCTCGCAGAAGAAAACGATTGCGGCCAGACGCTGCTGCGCCTGGTCAGCCGTGGCAGTGCAATCATCGCCGAACTGCTGCGTTTGTCCAACAACATCCCTGGGTACGCGAAGCCCCTGGCGCGCTGAGGTTGCATCGCGAGTCTCATCAATCAGCTATTTCTTCGCATTTCCAGTGTGTTTATGGGCCCATCGCATGTGGAAGACCCGGAGCAGCTCAAATACCTCAATATCCTGTTCGACTTCGCGTATCTCAAGAACCCCGAGGACTTCGAGAACATGATCAACAGCAACACGGTACGACACCGCAGGTGTTGGTATCTTGGTGGCATACGCGTTGAATACTTATGTTTGGGTGCGTGCGATTTGTCTAGGAATTGCTGGATATTGATGACGAGTTCATGGCCAACCACGAAGACATCCTCGATCGTTTCTATCAGCTTTTCGACGGTATCTACAAGGTGATGAGAGCCTCAGGTGGGTTGTCTGTATTCACGGATCAGCGGCTAATGCGTTTAATATCTGTATGTAGTACATCAGCGATTATCTGGAGTTCCTTGAGAACTTGGAGAAGGGCTTCTTCATTCAGCACACACTGGCCAACATCCTGTTGGATACGGACGGAGCGCAGTTAATGTGCGAAGCGCTGTACTTGTACGGCGTGATCTTGCTTCTGCTTGATCGCAAGATTCCAGGACCATCGCGTGAAAAGATGGTGATCGCATTCTATCGCAACAAGGGTGAGTCCGCGCTGGAAAACATTGACGAAGTGAGCAAGCTCTGCCGTGTGACGGGCTATCTTCCTGGCCAGCCAAAGCCACCACAATACCCAGAGCGCTACTTTAAGCGCTTTCAACCACCAGAAGAAGTGGTGAGCATGGTTGTCGGCAAGCTCCAGTCGGATGACGTGTACCTGCAAGAACCCTCGTTTCCTCATCGCGATCATCGGAGCACTCGTCTGTCGAGCCAAGCGTCGATGCTTTACGTCATCCTGTTCTTCGCCCCAGATATTCTCATTCACGAAAAAGCTGCAATGCGTGAGATTGTCGATCGCCACTTCAACGACAACTTCATTTTGACGACGTACATGGGAGCAGTGGCCGATTTGTCGCTGGAGTGGGCAGCGTACCCAGCGGCACGATTAGCGTTGGCGAACACATTGGAGCCGTCAAACATTGCTCATATCACGAAGCGGAAAGCTCAGCAAACGCAGAAGTCCATCGATGAGCTGAACTACTATTTGACCGAAGGTGTGCTCACGGAGCAATATGTGCTCGAAAATCTGGACCCGCTGATGAATTGCATTCGGTACGCGAATGTGACTATCCGATGGACGATTTTGCACAGCCGCATGCAGCCAATCATTCCGATGATGAACAATTCGAAAGAACAGCGAGAATTATTCGACAAGGGGACCGATCCAGACAAGGTTATCACGCTGCTGTTGAAGGTTTCCCAGCTCGAATGGAAGCTGAAGCAGATGTTTGTCGCGTTGCTTGCCAGCAAGGAGGATCGATGGCAGCGCTGCATGAAGGAGACGTCGGAGCGAATGATCGAGCTGAGCGAGTATTTTTCCGGTGAGAAACCACTGACACGAGTTGAACGCAATGACGACTTGATGAACTGGTTCAAGGATATTGCGGACAAGGTGAACAGTCTTGACTACATCGACCACGTCAAAGCCGGTCGTCGTATCAAACGATTGATCGAAGCGCTGGGACACGTTGAGCAGTTCGATCAGATCGACACAAACTTGCAAGTCAAGGCATACCTGGAAGAATCTCGCGAATTCTTGACGGAGATGGTGCGCACTGTCCGCATCCGTGACGAAGTGATGGGCATCATTGAGAACGTCTCAGACCTCTCGTATGCGTGGGAGATCATCAACGACTTCATGAAGATCCTGCATCAACGTGTGAAGAATGATCCATCCTCCGTGATTCTCTTGCGCGCTGTCTTCCTCAAGTTGGCTTCCATTCTCGACGTGCCATTGACGCGTATCCATCAGTGCGGATCGGAAGATGTCATTTCGGTGGCTGAGTATTACTCAGGTGAACTGGTGGATTACGTTCGACGTGTGATGGAAGTCATTCCACAGAGTGTGTTCCGCATCTTGGCCGGCATCATCAAGCTCCAGACTGATCACATGAAACCAATTCCAGTGAAGTTCGAAAACACGCTCCTGAAGAATCACGCACAGCTCAATGAGAGATACCGCCTCGCACGAGCTACGAACGAGGTGTCGAAGTATACTGAAGGTATCTTGGCGATGAAGAAGACGCTGTTGGGCATTATCGAGGTGGATCCTCGTCAGGTGCTGGAAGACGGACTGCGAAAAGAGCTCGTGTACCGAGTATCGCGGGCCTTCCATGACATCTTGATTTTCGAGAAGAACACACCGGAAGAGTGCAACGACATCTTTGCGAACCTGGCCTCCAACCTGGATGCCTACCGGTTATCGTTCGAGTATATTCAAGACTACATCGGCATCTATGGTTTGCGCATGTGGCATGAAGAGCTATCGCGAATCATCAACTACAACGTGGAGCAAGAATGCAACCGCTACCTTAAGAAGAAAGTCTATGATCGCGCGTCGCAGTATCAGAGCCGAGCGATTCCGATTCCTAGATTCCAACCGCCGACGGCAGATATGAGCGTCAACTTCATGGGTCGACTGATGCACGCGTTGTTCATCATGACAGACCCGCACGTGACGACCTACTCGCCACAGTGCATCGGTTGGTTTTCGGACGATGGCAAAGAAGTGTGCGGTATTGGCCCCTTTTCCGTTCTCCACAAGAGTGTGGGCCTGCTCGGTCTCGCTGGCTTGGACAGAATGCTGTCGTTCCGCATTGTGCATACGCTGAACAACCTAGTTAAGTTCTGGGGAACGGCAGTGGCTCCGTATTTTCCACTGCTTGACCAATTGTCAGCCGCATTGATTCCTGAGTGGAAGATCCCAGAGCACTCAAGCCGCATCTACGAAGCAGCCCTGAAGAAAGTGGAGAAGTTGATGAGCAAGTTGCTCAAGGCCGTGCTGATCATTGGTCAAGCTGCGCTGATTCGTCGTCAGATCTCGAGCGAGCTGTCGTTCTCCAGCCGCCTGGATGCCAACCTGCTGTCATGCACGCTGGACACGCTCAACAACTCGCTCCTGAACGACATCCGTGCTCACTACCGTGATCCAAAGAACAAGCCGTACCCTGGATCGGATGGCAACCCAATCCTGGTCGAGCTGAACAAATATCTCGAGAACATCGGCGCCAACGACCCTTTCCAGAAAATCTATATCACGGTCGGCGAACCGCTGGAGGGCCTGGCTGCCATGTTCATGCTGTTTGTCATCGCATACATGCCCAAGCTCCAGTACGACCGCAACTTCGGCGCGCTGGCACGCGTTGGCAAGAACCCGATCGACGGCGAGCCGTTGCTCCTAGGTATCCTCACCATCTTCAAGCAATTCCACCCGTCGTACACGGAGAAATTCCTGGCGTTCCTGGGCCAGTACGTGCGCTCCAAGATCAACGACATCTTCTCGAAGGAACAGAAGGGCAAGGTCGTCACGGAGCTGCCCGTGGACGTCATCAACACGCTCATCTTCATGCTCGAGTTTGCGCGCTGCTCCAAGATCAAGCGCTCGTTCCTCGATGGTTTGGTGCCGGCGTATATCTTTGACGCAATTTCGGTTCTGTAACAAGTTATATAGATGCAGCACTTGTGTTACGAACTGGGTATATTCTGCGACATGGTGTCGCTCGCGTGGAAGTGATCAGGTTGACAGACCCCCCACGAGGCAGTGCCAGCGACGTGACCTGGCGACGCCCGCAGCATGAGCTACAAGGTTCCCACGCGCGCGATCTTCGCGCAAAGCGATCTCACCAAGTTTCTCTCTTCGGAGGCATGTGGTTGTGCTCTCTTTATGTTTCTTAATGCGACCCAGGGGGTCCTCAAACGGGCTGTCGTTGATACGTGCAGGCCTACGAGATGTTGCTTGTGTTTGTCAAGCGCTTGAACGAGAGCGTCAAAGACCGCCCGATCAGCAGCGACTACGAAGTCTCACCGGTGCGTGTGTGCTGCAAGGCTACAATGTGCAGTCTTGGATCATCTTACGGACTCGCTGGTAAATCGCAGAATGTCGAGAAAGCTGTGACCACCATCAACGAGATCAATTCGTGGATCGACGAGATCCCACCGATCCAGCAGCCCATGCGTTTTGGTAACAAGGCCTTCCGCACGTTTTACGATCGTCTCGTCGAGGTGAGTTGCTTGGGGATGATAATGCATTGATTTGAGGGTCGTGGGACGCTGATCCATTGATATGTCTGCCAGCGCTCGGAGGCTCTGCACAAGGAGCTGCTTCCAGTGGAGATGCATGGCGCGATCGTCGAGCTGATGACGTACCTGAACGACTGCTTTGGCAACCGCGTGCGCATTGACTACGGCACCGGTCACGAGACGAGCTTCATCGTCTGGATCTGTACGCTCGCTGCATATGTTGATTCAAATGGCTGAGCCCGGCGACACCTCACCATTGATGGGCTTGTGGGTTGAGTTACGTAGGCTGTCTGCACAAGATTGGTTTCTTCGCGCTCAAAGACTTCCCAGCCATGGTGCTGCGTTTGTTCACGGCGTATCTGGCGCTCATGCGGCGCTTGCAGAAGATCTACATGCTGGAGCCTGCCGGATCCCATGGTGTTTGGGGCCTGGACGACTACCACTGTCTCTGCTTCTACTTCGGCGCTGCGCAACTGATCGGTACGTGTGGAGTGTGCAACTGCTTTCTTTGTGTCGTGTGTGTGTGACACAGTTGGTTTGGACTCGCTCCAGGTCAGGAGCAGTTTACTCCTGGATCGGTGCATGACGACACCGTATTGGAAGCGTACAGCAAGGATTACCTGTACTTCGATGCGATCAAGTTCATCAAGGAAGTGAAGTCCGGCTCGCCGTTTGCTGAGACCTCGCCAATGCTCAACGACATCAGTGCTCTGCCATCGTGGGAGAAGATCAACAGCGGCATGCTTAAGCTGTACGAGGGCGAAGTGCTCAAGAAGCTCCCGGTGATCCAGCATCTCGTCTTTGGCTCCCTCTTCCCATGCACGTGGAAGCCCAGCCAGTCCGCCGATGGTCCAGGATTTGTGCCAGTGAGCAGTCATCCAGGTACGGGCGTGCACGCTCCGAATTTTGACTTGCAAGGAGTGACGGCCAAAGCTCCATGGGTGGCCGTAGAAGACTTGGCAGCGACCAAGGACACACAGACGTCACCAATCAAGCCCAAGCAATAAGCAGATGGAAGCAGAGGACGTGATCAACGCTTTCGCTCTCTTTACTGTTCAAAATACGACTGAATGCTCCGTTGTCCTTGCTGAAGCTGACGTTTTAAACGCTTTCTCGCCGGTGTCTGGACGCATTCGTCCACGTGCTGATTGACAGCGATGATGTTGCTGGCGTTGATCATCTTACCACAGATTGGACACGGACAGAACGAGTCGACGTTGATGTCCTCCGGTACTTTTGGTTCTTCTGGTGCTTTGTGTTCCTCTGTGATGGTGGCGAGAGGTTCGCCTGAGGCGCCACCATCAGCTTGCACGCACGCATCGATGTGTTCGTTCACTGCAAGAATGTCGCGTGAATTGATGGCCTTACCGCATATCGGGCAGGGACAGAAATCAACATTAGTGCGTGGTGGTGTGTCCATGTTGTTGGCCGAAGCGGAGTCTCGTTGAATGAACTCGAGCATCGGCGACTGACGCTTTACGGAAGGCGTACGTTGACGCGCAATCCTTTTCGGGGCTTGGTCGTCAGTGTCTTCGGCTGAGTCGGCGCTGCCTTCTTCATGCGCAAGTGCTGACGCGAACTGGTTGATCCCGAGTTGCCGGTGCTTTGTCGTTGGTTGCGTGGCATCCGACGCAGCAGTCAATGCGGACACGCGCACACCCATCAAGCGCAGTGACAGGGGGAATTCTTTCACCAACAGGCTCTTGGCAATAGCAAAAATCCCATCAACGGTGTGCACTGCGCACTGGCTGGTCATGGCGCGAGTTCGCACCGTAAAGTCAACGCATTTGAGTTTGAGAGTGATCGTCTTCCCGGCCTGTCCTGCTCGTTCCAAATCATGCGCAACGCGTTCGCACAGCTCGTGGCAGATGCGCTCGAGCTGCGCCGCGTTGCTGGATTTTCCAAACGTTGATTCGCGACTGAAACTCTTGCGTTCACTTGCTTCTCGGTACTCTTGAATCCCCAGCGACGTGCGTAGCAGCCAAGACGCTGTCTTCTCGGAAAAGACGTGGAATAACACCACGCGCTTCTCGTAAACCTCTTCCATCGTCGACATCCCGAGGCCTCCGAGTAGCTTCTCCATCACCTGATAGTATGCCTACAACTTAGACTCTACAACAAAATGTTTGCCATTGCTGTCGTTGTATCCTCTTACCTTGCCAATACCACCAACCTTGCGAGCAGACAGCTGTCGGACAAAGGCAACGATGGAACTACGATCGAATGGCAGCAAGTATTGGCCGTTGGGTTTATTCATGTCGGAGCAGATCTGGAACGTAGCAACAGTAGCCATCATTATTGACGTCGATCATTAACCACAACAACAAATCAGCCCAGTCGACGCACCTTGGCGAGAAAGACATTGACGGCCACGCCAGCACTGCAGGTCAGTTGCGTCAACGTAAAGGTCTTCTTCCGCATCTCGGCCACAATCGCGCCAGCAACGTGCAGACGCTGGCGTTGGAGGACGTCGTCACCAGCCTTGCCTTCTTGGTCTTCGGGTTCATCGCTGTGCTCGCCATCATCAACGTCGTAGTGGTCAGCAGCAGCGTTCGACGCGTACTTGGCCCAGTGCGCTGCCATGTACTCGGTGATGTCAAGCACGGCTTCGTCGAGACTGAACGCCGAGAAGTCTGGGTCGTATTCCGCGAACACCTGGCGGAACTGGGCTGCAACCTCTTGGTATTTCGTAAAGTTGGGTCGCACAAACACTAGATCGGGACACAGCTCCTTGCCAATGAACCCAGGCATGGCCGCCCGCACGCCGAACTTGCGGGCAATGTAGTTGGTCGTGCTGATCATCGACATGCCGCCAACAGCCAGCGGCACGTCCCGCAGCTTCGGGTTGTCGCGCATTTCCACGGCGGCATAGAACATGTCCATGTCCACGACCACTTTGGTGCGACGGAGATCGCGCTGCGCTTCGATCTTGGCGATCATCTGGTCCGTTTGGTGCAGCAGCACGTCTGCACGCGATCTGGACATGGTCGCTGCCTGCTGCTGCATCGATCGCAGTCGCTCGTCCACTTTGTCGTTCTTCTTGATCGAGTTCTGGAAGAAGCGCGAATCCTTGGACATGTCGTACACCACTTTGTTCACGTGCTCTTTGTCCACCTGCTGCATGCCTGCCTTCTGAGCCGTGAACACGAACAGCTCCTTCCCCAGCTGCACCGAGTCCACGGGCGCCGTCGTCGACTCCTTGCATCTGTTTGGTGAAGCATCGACCTCGCTGACTTTGCTCAGTTCATCTTCTTCCGCCGTTGTTGTTGACGGTGGTGCTGGTGCTGGTGCTGGTTGGTCTGCGCTGGCGGTGTTCATCGGCGTGATGTCGATGTCGCCGCTCAGCTCGTGCTCACGCCTGGCGTGGGCATTGATCGACTGACGCTCCGGCGCCGTGGAGACGCCTTGGTGTGGACCACATACATCGACGTCATTTCGCGCCAAACACCTTTTGGGACGACATGAAGGCGCCGCGAATTTATGCAGTCAGCAGTGGCCGGCATCGACATTGTTTCCTGATCTGGTCGCAATTAAATATAAATACAGCTGGTTTGGAACTATCTCGCGTTTTCATCTTTGCTGTGGCTTACAGCCCCGCAAGATCCAGCGCTTCCAGTGATCGTGGGATCGGAATATCCTGCAGCGCTTCTTCGATGATGTCCACTTCGTCCGCGCCGTCACCGGCGGCTTCGTTCATCGTGCGCGTGCGACTCGCTTCCTCAAACTGTCGGATGATCGCCTCGGCCTTCTCCGCTTCAGTCTCCCATTTCGTGATCGGAACGCTGATGTAGCAGTACAGACAACAAGAGCGCATGTGTCAGGAAAGTCATCGCATGCAACATCACAGTCAGCAAGTGAAGTGTACCTGGCCATAGCCCCAGATCCTTCGTTAGGATGCGGAGTGGACGACTCGAGATCAGGCTGATGGATGATCATCGTTGGGTGCTTGGTGATACGAATGCCATTCCACAGCCACTTGGGCACGTCACCGGTCACCACGATTTCTTCCGAGAACGTAGCCAGGTACTCGGATTCGTCCTTCTCAATACCATGGTCGCGCGTAAATCTGCAATGTCGGCCGCGCCAGCATCGAATTAAGTGTGACGCAATCGCTCGTAGACATCAACAATCTACACGAATACAGTTCACGCACCTGCAAAACTCGGCGACGGTGGCCACTTTGGTCCAATTCTGCAATTTGCGAAGCACCATGATGATGATACCAGTCACGTTGGCGCCATCCAGGCAGTGAATATACAGCGGCAAGTTCTCCTGGTTGATCATCAACTGCAAAATCTGCACAACCGTCGACGGCGACACCGTGACGTTGTCGGACGTGAACTTTTCCGCATAGAAATGGTGGTTCGCTATCTTCTCGGTCGCGCAGAACCCGACGAGGTCGCTGGTGGGCGGCTCCGGGATGACGGACACGATCGTCTTCAGCGACAATCGCTTCAGGAACCGGAAATTCTTGAGCGTCGGGTACGATCCACGGTAAAGCTGGTGTTGCACCGTGCTGAAGCGGAACGGAGGAATAAGCGCCGGCACGTTCATGCTGACCGACCGCCCCCGCGCAATGACGCTGAGCTCTGCTGATGGATCATCATGCTGATGATCCGAAACCGGTATTCTACTGAACTACGTCGGTATTGGTCTGCCCGATTCGATTTAATAATCGGTCAGTTCCCACGGGGTTCGGGTTGCGCAATGAGGTGAGTGCCGGCACGCGCCATACTCACTCACTCGCGCATCTGCGTGCCTGGAACGACCGACACGACACCCACGCAACCAAACGCAACCAAACAAGCAATCAAGCGGACGCGGACGACGATCGCCCACGGCCATCATGTTCATCGTCATCAATGGGTCCGACAATCCGTGGATGATCGCACTGCTGCTGCTGGCGCAAGTGCTGGTGCCGTTGCTGCAGTCCAGCACCGACTCGGAGGCGTCGACACTCGTGAGCATCATCATCATCCTCGTGCTCTTCGTGTCCATTGTCTCAATCTCCAAGCTGTCACGGTTCCTCAGCAACCTGTACACCATGCGCGGACAGGTAAGTGCTCATTGAAGTTGTGAGCTTGTGGTTGTGGTGTGGGCAATGGACTGACGGGTGTGCTTCGACCTCGTTCTCGAATAGTTCCCGGCTATGGGGTGGTGGGAATACGTGAGAGAAGCGTATCGTCGCGCCATTGCAGCGGCAGCGACAGAAGGCACGTCGGACACGCCGTCTAGTGCGGACTCGGAAAACTACGACAAAGTAATGCGCACGATTCAGATCATGCCGACGGAAGAATTTCGGTCTCCAGCAGACTTGGCACATGCCAGCATTGCTGAACTAAAGGAGCGCCTCCGACGCCGTGGCGTGGACTACGTTGGATGTGTTGAGCGCAAGGATCTGTTGGATCTGTTGGTAAAGTACCGTGGTGGGCCTTCCAACAACGACACGTGCTGCATCTGCTGTGAAGAGTACCAGTCGGGCGATGTGTTGCGATTGCTACGCAAATGCAAGCACGAATTCCATCTCGAGTGCCTCGATCGATGGGCGTTCACGTCAGTGAACTCGCAGCGGATACCATGCTGCCCATTGTGTAACCAGTCGCTGGATTGATGGCTCCATCCCAAGTTCCAGCGTCATCATCGCCACGTTCGTATGCGGTGTGCCAGTGTTGATGTATTTTTTTGATGGGCAACAGCTGCAAATTGGCATAATTTAACAAAATATCTCACCTTTTGTCTCACAGCGCATCGTTAGGTCTCGTTGCGTCACGTTTTGTCGATTTGATAGGCCCACTTTGCCTGGCTGCTGGTGCGCACTGTGTTTAACCTGGCATTTGAGGTTTTGTCGTGCGTGTGAGTGGCAAAAGGATGTCGCGCGCAATGACGACATCGAGCATCCTGCGAGCCACGGCGTGGCGCACGCTGGCGCGCAAGACGACGCAGTCTGCGCGTCTGCAGCAGCCATCCCAAGGCAGGTGGCGTTGTACTGTGGATGCGTGTTGGAATATGCAGCTGAATCTCGTGTTGTGTGTGTTGACAGGCGTCAGATTCTTGTCCACAAGTCCACGAGGTGAGCCAAGCAATGGAATGCGCGCATGAACGCGTGGCTGTTTCTCAGCCAGATGGAGCTGTCTGTGGCCTCACCAGTGCGTATGTGATGATGTCGTTTGCAGTGGGTTTGTATTCCTACGGTGAAGGCTTTCTCGGATCATTGGGCACGGGAACGTACACGAACGTTGATGTGCCGACCGAGCTGCCAACGACCAAAGACCTGGCCATCAAGGACATCTCGGCCGGCTGGGCACACGCGGGATTCATCACTGATGACGGCACTGTGTACGCGTACGGACGCACACACTCGTTCCGCGATGTCATTCGCTCGACCAACATCCAGCGCATTGCGCCGCGATTGCTGAGCTGGATGAACAATTTCACACTCACCAAGGGCTTCGACACGATGTTGCCCGAGCCAGTCAAGCTGCCAGAGAATGTGAAGGCTAAGAAGGTCGTGTGTTCCGCTGCATTGACGCTGATTTTGACGGAATGCGGCAAGCTGTACGCGTTTGGTGCCAACATGTACGGCCAGTGCGGCACCGGCGTTGAGAGCACGAGCGTGCACGAACCGGAGCTCGTCCAGGTTGCGGATGGTGCGAAGGTTATTGATATCGCTGCTGGATATCAGCACGCGCTAGCGGTGACAGAAGACGGCTCGGTCTTCTCTTGGGGAAAGGGCGAGCGTGGGCAGCTTGGGTTCGGCACTGCCAACGTCTCGGCTCCTCAACAGATCATTGCGCTCAAGGGCAAGAACATCGCGCAAGTCAGCGCCGGATTCAACCACTCGAGTGCTCTCACAGGTATGAACAGATCAGTTCGTCGTCGCAGAGGTGTGAGCCGTCAGCTAATACTTTATCACCTATGTGTGGTGCAGCGGACGGCGAGTTGTTTTTGTGGGGAAAGCTGTTGAACCCACTGGGCAAGGAAGAAAGCAACGGCGATCAGATTGTGCCACGTGTGGTCCGAACGTCCAGCAGTGTTCGCTTGCTCCAGTGCAGTCACTTCCACACGTCGTTCATCACATGTGCGATGGACTGTATTGTCAACGAATTTGAGTTGGGATGTGGTTGTTGACTTGCCTTTGTTTCTACCAGCGGATGACAAGATCTGGGTCGTGGGTCGCACGCCTTCAGCTCGCCAAGAAGTCGATGACAATCTCGTGCACGTGTCGTCCGCAATGCACACTGCGCCTTTCCAAGTCGCCAACGATGGTATTTTGGCTGTGGACCGAGTGCACAAGATGGGCAAAGGCGTTGACAACACCACGTTCGTGACGAGTGAGTAGAGCTTCCTCAACACTATCTTATTGTTGGTTTTACATTTCCGTTTCGTGAATTTCCAGTGGATGGCGACGTGTTCGAATGGAATTTCACGTTCGGTCTTCAGCGATTGCAAGACACGACCAAGATGTCGGTCAAGGCGATCGAAAGCGGCTTCCGCTACAGATTGCTCCTCGGAGACTCCAAGTGATCTCTGGACACGCGAAGCGTGATCACATGAAAACGACTCATTTAGACTCTGTAGTGCCGATGCAGGCACAAGCTAGCGGATAGGCTGGATGCATTAGTTAGCTTGCGATATCCAATGCATCCACTATTCACGAGCTAGTTTCAATCCACTGTCAAGTCGAAGCAGCAAACAGAGGTTCCCAAACCGAGCGGCCCTTGATTAGCCAATGGACTACTGGAGGGTGTTCAAAAGCGCGCACTTGAATATGGTCTACTTCCAAGCTGCCCAGTTCTTATCGAACTGCGAATCACGTCGCAATCATCAATGTTGCCCCTCGTCAAGTTTGGATACTGTGCTAGCTTGACCACGACGTAGATCTTCAGGCGTGCTATCTTCGTTCTGACCATATTCAGATGATTGATTCGTGAAAGCAGCGCCACTTGAGATCGAGTGTCTGATCGAGCGACTTGAACAAAGATCCAAAGTACTCGTCGTCGTCGAGTTTCCATGATGGACGCATTTTCCTGGACGTGTTGTCGATCTGACCTTGAAGGTAAGTCGTGACAATGTCGTGCTCTTCTCGCCTTTCCGCACCAAGTCCTGCATCACACCCCACGGCGGAATAGTATTGTGCTTGGTGCTGAAGATGTCAGCTATCTTCCGGTGGGGCCGCCACATTTGCATTTCGTCAATCAGAATCAGAATACTCTTCGTGCAATATTCACCAATCTTTACTTCACTTAATCTTGATATTATACTCTTCGACATGTGACACAGATTGCCTGCCACCGTCCAGGCCCGAGCGTCAACGCTTGCTCGACCATACTTTCAAAAATTTAAATAAGGCATTCGTGCTTCGCGACTAGTGTGGGCTTGATTCGGCGCCGAGCTTTCGCCGTGTTGGGACTCTCATCGACAGCGCTAGCGTTGCTTGTGGTCACAAGCGTCGCCAACACCGGGTTGACGTTAAGCTGCGGTGTCTGGAAGGCCATTTGCTTGCCAAACTCCTGCAAGCCTTGGGCGGGCGACTCCGCCTTCACCTGCACGGTCGACTGCGGTGGCGTACCGTGCTCCTTTGGTGAGTCTGGACCCAAAGGATCCAGCCCCATCAGCGCATCCAAGTATGCATCGGTCGACATCTGTTTCGACGACCTGGGCTGCATCACTTCCGTCTGCACAGGCTCGGTAGTAGCTAATGTCGCCTTCTCCAGGGATCGCGCACGGCTCAGTCGTTTCTCAGGCATCGTTCTCTGGCCTTGAACGCGAGGTTGGGCTGGGCGCCAGGCATACGAGACCACCACAACGTTCTCGTCTTTGATGCTGGTCCCACACTTTCTCCAAATGTCGAGGCACGTGATGCCAGTGTCGGCCGCACTCCACCCAGTCTGCTCCGCAACCTGTTCTCGAGGAAACAACCGAAGTTCGGTCTGTCCTGCGCTGCCTTCTTGGTGAACTTGGGCCCATTTCTTGGCCATGTGGTCGGCCACTTCCGAGATGCGCTTGGAAGAACTGAGCTTGAGCTCAACCTTGGGGTTGCTTCCCGTCGCCGCCACACGCGCTTTGGTGTCTTTGTCCAACGGCACAATCCGCATTTTGATGTAGATTTTCTTCCGCGAGGACTGTGGCGGGGTCTGGAACTGCACGTTCGCTGCGTGCTTGCCAGCAGTCGAGAGCGGACTCACGAGTGAATCTGCCAACGCACTAGCCTTACGTTTCTTCGGTGTCTCATCCGTGGCGTTATCTGATAACAAGCGCTTGCGAGTGACTTCCGCGGCGCCACCGGGATGTTTCTTTCGCACCATTGGGTGGTGCACTGCTGGAGGCGCAGCAGCTTGCATCGGAGCTGCGCTCGGTGGGACAGAGACGGCCTTGGCGGAGCTTGTGTAATAGGAATAGATGGAGCACTTCGCCTTGAGCATTTGCCTTCTGCTACGAACGATCAGTTGCTGCAGCGATTGTGCAAGGCGTGTGCGAGTTGTGTTGGTTAGACTGTCGATGGCCTGGATGCTGCAGCATGCGGGAGAGAACAGTTAGCAAAACTGCTGGATAATCACTGCCGAGAACGCATTCTGCACTCACTCTTTCCGTAAGGCGTCGTCTGCGAGTAACTTGCTCCAACACCAAACGGCAACACGCACTTGATCGGCGTCCGTGAGATCGATATCGTTCTCAATCAGAGCCAGCAATTGTTGCACTCGTGCCATGATGCCACAGTAAAATAGTTCCACTTCCTCTACAGACTTCGTCTTCAGTTTGGCTGCAATGGCCGCGAGGCGCTCTTTCACCAACGTTGCCAGCGGCATCCTCAGCTGCGCTGCAGGCCACTTGCTCTTGAACATGGTGAAGAACGTGTTTTGCTCGGCATCGTTCCAGCACGTGGATTGCGAACGAAGCCGGCGTTTCCCAACAGCCGGACTCTTGATGTCGGTCGTCGTCACGGAGTCGAGCCCCAACGACAAGTTCTCGACAACAACCTTTCGGTTCGGCAACTGCTTTGCGGGCGTAGGCGTGAGCATGTGGAACGAGTGCAAGCGCTCGCGCTTCTCTGGATTCGAATTCAGGCTCTCGAGGATCGGCGTAATCTCATGATCCAACGGTGCCATCGCTGTGAAGAGAGGACTGTGCTCCTCTTCGCACTCGTCGAATGACGCGTCGCTCAGCATCGGGAACAGCGAGTGCATATCATCGTCGTTTCCAAGCACATCCGTCGTCACGGACGCGCTGATGTCCTGCATCGCGTTCGTCGGCCACGTAAAGAGATCAAGCACGGCCGAGTTCGCCTTCGGCGTTGCTGTTGTTCCTGTCGCCCATCACGGCATCAGCTCTTGTCGCGCTGGTCGCTGTCTATTTCGCGCGACTCAACTCACCTCTCATTGAGGACTCTGTGGTGGTCATTGGCGGCAGCTCAGCTCACTGCTCTGTCTCCAAACCCGACCAATTGGGGAATAGCGTGTCGTCGTCTCTGTGCGCCGCAAGTCGTGCGTTTGCGCTGGGGGGCGCTGCCAAAGTGTTCCCTTCAGACCCAACTGCAGACAATCAACTGTGTTGGCGCCATTGCGACGAGCTGCGCTTCGTACTTAAACGGGTACGCGCCAAAAGCTGCGCGCCAAAATGACTGCCCATTCAAATTTTCAGCCAATCAGCGGCGTTCGCGCCAGAGGGAATTGCGGGAGACCGTGACCATCAAGAGCATCAAGCAAATGGTGGCATCAGATGTCGCTTGGAGGACGAAGGCACAGGAGTGTGGAGAAACACAAAGCAACATTGATGAACATATTTATATTTTTTCGATCAATGAGCACTGATCCTGCTCCGAACAATCATGGGCGAGATCGCATTCGATTTTCAGGGGAAGACAGCATCAAATCGACGAGTCTGAAGAGACTTTACGGCAGAAATTTAAGAACGAAGATCCCGATGACTTTCCTGGCGCTGCAGTGACGTATCCATGCTAACATTTCGTGGTATAGGATTGAAGCTGACGGCAAATGAATGGCACAGCTCACACGATGTCACATTAGTTTCGTTATGCATATCCAGGTAACTGGCTGTGCGCTCACATAAGCTATACATACGAATGAAATGCTAGTAGCGGTTTGCGCACCATCCTCCGACATCGTTCGGTGTCCAGTGCTACCACTGGCCCATCAATCGAGCAGCGGGGAGATTGACTCGCAGGTAACGAGTGCGCGTGGCCACCACGAACTCGTGCGGCGGCGTGTCCAGCACTGGCGTGAACGGCACGATTTCGTCGATGCGTGCCTTGACGTCAGGGGTGATCTTGTCGACAAAGTCGAGTGCCTTTTGTGGGTTGGAGGCACACCATGCAATGGCCAGCTGCGCCATGCTGCAGCCGATGTCGTCGGCGACCTGGGTTAACTGCATGGTTTTGGCGATCTTGTCTTCCAAGCCCTTGGGCGTCATGCCCATTGCCGTGTTGTGTGTCGGGTGTGATCAGTTTCATTGGGTGGGCTTGAGCGCTGGTGGAGCATGTACAAATCCGGGACTTGCCTCGGGGATGCCGTTGTTGTACTTGCCGGTGAGGATGCCCGACTCGAGCGGAGACCACGTGGTCAAACCGTGCTTGTATTTCTGTGCGTATGCACGCACGTGAATGTGTAAGTCGAGTGATGTTGTTTGTCCATCGCAGCCGCAGATATGATGGTGATGTTACCTTGTTCAGGTTGTTGTAGTCGTACTCGACCTTGGAGCGCTCGTGGACGTTGTATTGTCGCTGTTTGTACGCCTGTTGCATACAGTTGCATGTCGATGTTGGTGTCGTGGCAGAGTTACAGTGCATCAGTCCGCGCAAGTGCGTACATACTGCACGCCGCCCTCACTCGCGCTGACGTCCACTCACTTGTTCCCCAGTAGAGTGCCCAGCCTTGTTCAATGACGAAGTTCATGGCGCGGACCTGCACATGAATGGCATTGACGATGATCAGTGGAGCACGCACATCACGCAACTCAGCATGCATGGGTGCGCGCCAAATGATGACAAATCACCGAACCAGATGTTTGCTTTCTCCTACCACAGCCTGACCGAGGGCCTGCGTATTCGCTGTTGATGATGGTGATTTGCATTGGACACAGGTCTCCCGCCATCTTGGCGGGGATGCCAGTCTTGGCAAAATCCACGGCAGCAGCGTGAATCCGCGCTAGCTCCACGCACTTTGGATCAAACGCACCACTGGCAGACTGGTCAGCTAGAGCCAAATGTGCATGTGCCACGATGCCCAGGATGTCATTCTGCCGATACTGGACGAAGAAGTCTTTACAATGGTCTGCAGAACCCGCTTGGGCTGACGTGGTGGCCACTTTGCATTACCATCGCAATCGAATGGACAACGTAAACCTAAATGGGCCGTCAACACCCTATACATTGAGACGCAATCGCAATCGTGCAGCGCAGCGTTGTGGTAACGTTGTACGAGTTATGGAGCATTTAGGCGGCCATGCTCGCCTACTAGATCAAGTTGATGGCAATCGATGCTGTGAAACCAAGACCACTCTCCTGGCGCGAAGCATGATTCGTTAACTACCAGCATTCCATTTGAAGAGATCACCGCCCATCACATTGAATGCGAAGTACGATAGCACAACTGTTGACGGAGTAACATTGGCATACATAGCTGCGCGGTCAAAATTACGGTTCAGGATGGACCGACGGTTGTGTACGCATCACCAATCACTGTCGTTCGATTTACAGGTGCTTCGTACGCATCGCCACAACATAATCGTGCGGCTGGATGTCGGCCACAGGCTTGAACTGCACGATATCATCGATGCGCTTCTTGACTTCAGGAGTGATCTTGTCGACAAACTCAAGCGCCTTGAGGTTCTCGTCGAGCTGAGCGATGCTCGTCGCACCCAAGATGACCGTGGACACGTTTGGGTTCGCCGTGCACCAAGCAATTGCCAACTGCGCCATGCTGCATCCGAGGTCGCTTGCCACTTCGGTCAACTTGATCGTCTTCGCAATCTTCTCTTCCAAGCCCTTGGAAAGCATTGCCTTGTACTGTGGCAGCGACAAACGCGAACCCTGTACAAGCAGTGTGATCAGTCTTCGGTGCTATGGTGCTTGTGACCTTTTCGCCATGCTCACCTCAGGAATGCCGTTGTTGTACTTGCCGGTCAGAATGCCAGACTCCAGTGGGGACCACGTAGTGAGACCGTACTTGTATTTCTGTTGAAGTACTCCTGAGCGACGAGATCATATCGATCCTCACACGCATGCACGTTACCTTGTAGAGGTTGACGTAGTCGTAGTCGACCTTCGAGCGCTCGAGGATGTTATACTGTGGTTGATCGTACGCCTGCAGATCTGTTGTGTGAGCGAACTGCTATCATGCGAACACAGACCAGCGCAATTCCTTACCGGACGAACCAAGCCCAGGCGATCGGCGATCTCGCAAGCCTCGATCACTTCCGCCGACGTCCACTCACTCGTGCCCCAGTAGAATGCCCAGCCTTGCTCAATGACAAAGTTCATCGCGCGAACCTACACCAGCGACACCACACTGTTTAGGCCAATGGCTACTAGAATGACATCGTAACGACAACACCATCGCACCGTTTCCTCCATCGGCGTGTACGGATCTGGACGATGGCAAAAGATGAGGTCGACGTAGTCCAAGCCGAAGCGCTTCAACGCGGCCTTGGTGCCTTCGACGACGTGCTTGCGGCTGAGTCCGTTGTTGTTTGGCCCTGGCTTGGTGCCGAAGAAGATCTTGGTGCTCACGACCAGGTCTTCGCGCTCCCAGAGACCACGCTCAATACCCGTCTTGATGACCTTGCCCATGATGACCTCTGACTGGCCACTGGCATACACCTCAGCATTGTCGAAAAAGTTGATGCCTTGCTTGTACGCGTGTTCCATGATGCTGTAGGCCTTCTCGAAGTCGAGCTGGTTGTCGAACGTGACCCAACTGCCGAACGACAGTTGGGACACGAGCAGGCCGGTGTTGCCGAGGAAGCGATACTTCATGCGGTTCTTGGGGGCGTCACTGGAGCTCATTGCGTTGCAGTTGTGGTGCGTGGAGCTGCTGCTTCTGTGGGCAGGACCGCAAATTCCGATGTGCCAGGCTTCGGATCGCGGAACGATTGCATGATGTCGCCGTCTCTGTCCGCGTGGACCAATCAGGTGCACGCGCCCGGGGTGTTTCCACCAGCCCCATTGTTTGCAATTCAACTTGTGATTGGTCAACTGCACGGTCACTCATCCTCTCTCATTCAATTTACAAGTAGCGAGTGATGGTCTTTTGGATTGGTGTGCAATCAAATACCCACGGGTACCCAGCGATCGGGTTGAAGCTGCAACTTGCAACATATGATGGCTGAGATTAGATTAGGGACTCAGGTCAGGCACATGCAGGGAGGGGTCAGGCCAGGCCGTGACGCTCCTCGGATCTGTGCCCCTAAGAATACGGGGTGCGCATATGATATGCATTGCCGTCAATGCGGTCGGGGTCCTCACTCTGCATCGAATCCACGAGGCGCCAGCGCTGCTCCACGCTGCGTCTGCGGTTGCGCCTCGCCTCGAGTGGTGGTGCGTCTGTCATCGAGCCCAGGAAGCAGAAGAACCCAGGCTACGGTTGTTAGCGCTCGCTGCCATCTCTGTCAGCGACCATGTACTCAACCAAAGTGCTCAACAAGAACATCGTCAAGAGTTACCTGACGATCGGTGACCCGTATCGCGATCCGCACCAGGTGGAAGGTGCGTGCATGGGCGATTTGATGGATGTGTGGGTTGAGGTATGCTGTAGAGGTGGCGCTTACGTGCGACTGCGTGCTTGCAGGAAAGAACAATCGCCACAAGGGCAAGCAGATGATGACAGTCCCTGCCAAGGACACGTGCAATGGCGTCGGCTACTTCGAGAAGAAGACGTACTCCTCGGATCCGCTACATGACACGACAACGTATCTGGCAGCACAGCCCATGGACAAGCGCAAGTCTGGGTTTGGTTCAAAAGATGCAAGTCGGCGCGATGAGTTTATGAGCCACATTCGCACAGAACAATACCGAGAGACATTGCAGACAGAAATGAAGATCCTCAAAGCACAGAAGAAAAACCAAACCACCGAGCAAAACCTCGAAGATTTTGAGGCGTTCAAGCAGCAACGCAAGTTCCCCGAGGGCTTGGCCGAAACCAAGTATCTGTACGACATTGGTCGCTCGCAGACAACGGAATTCAACCAGAAATCGCACCGCGACACGTTCTACACCATGCGCACAGGCAACTCCAAGTTCAAGCGCAACAACGGGCCGTTCATGCTCACTTCCGAGATGATTGGACTCGGTGCAGACGACGTGAGCAACAATCGACCAACGCCAAAGGGCGCCAGCACCAAACAGTTCTACGACCACAGTCATCTCCACGTTTAATTATTATAATGACTAAATCGGCTACGCGCCACCGCCCCACTTCAATCCGTTAGCACATACTATGTGTTAACATTTGTTTTGATTCCGTGCCTATGCCGCTGGATTCCAGAACGCGACCAGCGAGGGCGCAATCTTGGACCAGGCACGATCGTCACGATGAACGCACACCGTCGGGCTCGCGGCGACAGCGACGACCTGGAGGTTGAGCACCAATCGCTCAACCCAACGATCACCAGCAGTCGCTACCGCATTCCCAAGCCGAGCGGCAAGGGAGCTGCCAAGAGCGCCAGCTCCACTCAGAATCTCGTCTTCCTCATGCTCGGATGCTTCTCGCTCGGCATCTGCGTGCACGTGTGGCAGTTCTCGGCCGATCACACGCCACCGCCACTGACGGAGAAGTTCTACGAAAAGGAAATGGTCGAGTTCACGACCAAGTTTGGTGCGTACAGGCAGTCTGACTGAGGTTGATACGGATCCGCTCACCGACGGTTGCATTGTTACAGGCACGTTCACGGTGGAATTGTTCCCAGAACACGCTCCGAAGTCAGTGGAGAACTTCAGAAAGCTGATTGACCAAGGATACTACGTCGATGGTCCAGGGTTCTATCGCAACGAACGGAACTTCTTGCTGCAGGGCGGCGGCTTTTTGGTTGACAAGAAGTCGCCATTTGAGAACTTGCCAGTGGAATACTCGTGCGTTGGCCTACGCGATGGCGATACTTGGCACATTATTGCTTCCGTCTGACAGCCTATATGATGATGAACAGTCTTCCCAGCACCAAGGGCATGATGGTCATCGCTCGTGGGCAGAAGTCGGATTCGGGCAACTCGGAGTTTGCGGTGATGATGCATGACAACTGTGAGTGCCCATGTGTGTGATTGTCAAAGCGATGAATCGATCTAACACTGCCCACGAATTGATCCAGCCGAGGCAAACAAGCCGTCGGGAGATAGCCCAGGCTTCACTGTGTTCGGTCGCGTCGTTCAAGGATGGCACACGCTCGAGTACATCAGCAAGAAGATGCGTTCTGGATTCCTGGCCAAGGACGAGGCGGACCGGCAAGTCAAGTTCGACAAGGTCGAGTACGTGAAGCGCCTGACCAACGACAACCCACAGGCCAAGCGCCGCCTTGAAGAGCTGTATTACAAGCTGGAAACGCGACACGCTGTGAACGTGTTCGGCACGCCAGGGTGTGACGAAATGGCGCAGATCAAGAAGATCTTCCTCAAGCATCGTGCGACCACGCGCTCGGAAGAAGTGTGGCATGCCCACCACGCGCATCCATACGAAATCGAGGCGCTGGAAGCTATCACGGGGCAAAAGACGCTGCCGATCGTCTACATCGACGACAAGCTCATCGGCGGCCTGACCGAAGTTCAGCGAATGGAGAAGGAAGGCACGTTGCGCACTGAGCTCGAGAAGAGCGGCGCCCTGGCCGAAAGCATCGTCTGGGATGCCATCACCAAGAACCCACTGGTCGTGTTTAGCAAGTCGTACTGCCCTTACTGCAAGAAGGCCAAGGAGACCTTGGCGTCCTTGGGAGCCAAGCCCGTGGTGTTCGAACTCGACCAGCGTGCCGACGGCCAGTCCATCCAAGACTTCCTGTTCCGCCTCACCGATCGCTCGACCGTGCCCAACGTCTTCATCAAGGGAAAGAGCATTGGTGGTGGCGATGACACACAGGCGCTGTACCAGTCGGGCGAACTCGCTCAGCGCCTCAAGCTCGCTGGTGCCATCAGCGATTGAGTGCTCGATTTGTTTGACCATCAAGTGTGTGATGCACATCTAGCAAGCACTGATTTTGGGGAACTCCAGCTGAATAGCAAACAAAACACGATGTTTATAGTGCAGCTCGTTGTGTTTATACACAGTTGTGTCTTTCGGCTTGTGCGGCTCGCCCTCTGTCCACACCACACCACACACAGCACCGACGCGGCAGACGCCAATGCCAATGCTCTTGGCGGCGTATCTCGACCGCGTGGAGGCCGCCATCGGCGGCAAGGCCAGCACCGACCTGGCGGAGCTCTTGTCGCTGACGCGCTGCTCGTACGACGTGGATGTGGCGTCGCTGTCTGTGGCCAACATCCAGCAGATCTGCTCGTCCAAGCTCGGGCGCTTTGACGGCTTTGCCGAAGTGGTCTGCGGCATGATCAAGGCGCGCAAGCACATTGAGGAACAGCAGTTCGCAGACGCCTACACGGCGCAGATTGCTGCCGTCATGTAGGTCACGCCCCTGTGGTGTGTTGGTGGTGTGCTGTTGAGGCGTACTGACGCGGTGAGTGGATTTCTGCGGGGTGTCTGGCGATGGTGATTGTGTCATGCAGCAAGTTCATGGAGATCTTCCGCGAAGAGACCAACTGGGTCGTGCCATTCCTGCACGTGCTGATCCTCGACACGCGTATGATCGCCATGCGGGTGCGTTTGCGACTTTTTGTTGTTGTTGTTGTTGTTGCGATGAATGCACGAGCATTGGCTGACTGATGACATGGCTGTGTAGGCGGATATGGAGGCGTCGGAGAAGGCAGGGGACGAAGTGCACGACAATCTGCGAGGCGCTGAGCAGCACCTGAAGAAGGGTTTCTCGATGGCTGCCAACGACCGTGCGCCGCCGGAGCACAACAAGAAACTCGGCGCGTTGTTCGTCGTCAACCAATTGTTCAAAATCTACTTCAAGGTAGGGCAATAGCGCGAGAGGACGAAGGCGGACAATATCGTAGTTACTTACATGATTACATGATTGTGACGATGCTGGTAGCTCAACACGATCCATCTCTGCCGCAACCTCATCCGTGCGGTTGAAGGTCCGGCGTTCCCGGAGTTCGAGCGATTCAAGAAGAGCGACAAAGTGACGTATCAATACTACGCTGGCCGGATCTCCATGTTCGAAGACCAGTACCACAAGGCCGAGAAATGCCTCGACTACGCGTGGAAGCACTGCCACAAGGATTACGTGAGGAACAAGCGGTAAGCGAATGCACAAACGCCTGGATTGCATGTCATTAGCCCGACTGATTGTTAATGCGGTTGTTTCGCGTGGCTCCAGAATGATTCTGCAATTTCTTGTGCCAGTCAAACTGTTGCTCGGCATCATGCCTTCTCCAAAGCTGATTGAAGAATACGCGCTCGAGGAATACAAGGGACTCACTGAAGCCATTCGAACGGGCAACCTGCAATCGTTCAATGAGTGCCTGGACACGTACCAAGACAGGTTCATCCAACAAGGCGTGTATTTATTAATTGAGAAGCTGCGTCTTGTCGCGCTGCGCAATTTGTTCAAGAAAGTGTACGTCCTTAGCCCAGGACAACGCTGCGATACGTGATGGGTCGTTGGTGCTGACAAGAAATGTCTACGGTGGTCGTGAGCGCAGGTATCTCATCCGACAAGTTCATCAGCTGAAACTACGGGACTTCCAGACAGCGATCGAGTTCGTCACGGGTGCACCGATGGAGCTGGATGAGATCGAGTGCATCCTCGCCAACCTCATCTTTAAAGGCTACATGAAGGGCTATATGTCCCACCAGAAGAAGGTCTTGGTCGTCAGCAAGGCCAATCCGTTCCCGCCGATCACAGACGTGTCTAGCTGAGCAGACAGGAAATCGCACGACCGCAGATCTCGCGAGTTGCTGTACTTCAAGTTGTAAACATCGGTCGTTCCTTGCTTTTGTCACTTGTTGACCATTGTCCGCAGCATCGCCTCGAGCTCTGCTCGCCGAGCGCGCTTGTACTCATCAACCAACTGGTCTCGAGTCTTACCTGTCCGCTCACTGGTGCCCGAGTTGACTAGCTTGAGCAGTGCCGCAGAGGTTGGCTGATCGCTCTTGGTGCTAGTCACAGGCTTCTCGACAACGTGGCGCACGGGTGCTCTGGCTTGTGCTGCTCGGGGTGATCGAATCGTCTCAGCGTTCGATTCAGCTAGCGTCGATGGAACACGCAGACTGTCTTCTTTCAGCACATTGCGCGCTACCTTCGATTCGTCTTGAGGTGCCTGCGGTGGCGCTGGAATGCGTTGCCGTGGAGTACTGTTGTTTGCTATTGGTGCTGCCACATTCATGTCGCTCATGGAGCGGATTTCGGGTTCTCGAGTTCTTCGTTCCGCACGCAGCGGCGACGGCACATTGACTACGTGCTGCTGCTGCAATCGACGCTCCGCAGCCCAGGACCTCCCAGCTGGCTTCTTGGCTGCATTCGAAGTGACATGGACCGTTAGCACAACTCAACCACCTCGCGTCATTTGGATGAAATTGGCACATTCGTACGTGACGGCAGTTCTTCCGGGTGTTGATTCTCGTCGTCTACATCCTGGACATGGCGTTGTGGATGTGCTTGCCTGTCTCGGTTAGCGTTTTGCGCTTCCATTTCCTGCACGCCATTTCCACGTCAAAACCTATTGTCACGGGCGACACACCTGTGAAAGAAGCACGCACCGCTTCCAGCATCCAGTTGAGACGCGCTTCCTTGGAATGCAGTTTGAACACGAGCGAGTCGAACTTGGTTTGCTGCTCGTCAACGGCCTTCTCCGGAGTCGCACTGCTTGCCGCAGTTGCCGTCGACCTAGGTGTGCTCGTTTGCGTTAGTTTGTCGCCTTCACCAAGCGGCTCCGTCGCATCCGCTCCAGCCGAAGAGCTAGTAATCTGTCGCGCAACTAGCTGCTGCGGCGACTGACGGAACGACGTTGACGCCACGTTTGCAGCTGCTGGCTTCACTAGTCCGCGATCACTCCTGGAAACACACACATTCAGTCATCAAGTGGAGATGTCCGACTAGATCACTTGGGTCACGCACCTTTCCATTAGTCGTGTTCGCTCGGAATGCATAAGAAGCTCCTTGAGGCGCTTGTTCTCCTCCACCAGCGCGGTATTGGCTGTCGTAGCCGTCGCAACCGCAATCTCTTGGTTCTTGCGCTGTGCCTTCTTGAGAAGCTCACGTAGGCGATTCACTTCCACCTACAGTCAATATAATGATAGCCAGATCCAGCACCGTGACTACTACACGAGAGGAACGAATGAACGTACGCGCATGGATTGAATCTGTTTCTCGTAATATTGCCGCTGTTCACCGACCATCTCGTTGGTAAACACGCGCTTACGAATTGGCTTGCACCGAATTGTCTTTAGCCGCTCTGCAAAGCGCAGCGTCGCAAAAGATTCCTCCAAACTTTCGCACGACGGACTGAGCGTCACGATGAATGCAGTGCGACCGTCACCTTGCAAACATGTCTGGAGCAGCCGCGTCAAGATGGAGTCGCGGAATGGAATGTGCGCACGGTCTCGCTGAGTGAGCGCCAACACGCAGTTGGTGAGCGCCGAGAGGCTCTTGTTGATCGATGCCAGCTCGCTTGCGTACTTCTCGCTTAGCTCACTGCCGTTCACGTGCCATTTCTCGGACCCACTGAGGTGCAGCAGATAAGCCGCAGTTGTCAGACTGTGATGAAGCTAGGTCCGCGACAGCACTCATACTCACGCCAGGTCAACGAAAAATAATCGAGAAAGGCGACTCCGCGGCGCAGGTGGCTGCGCACCAGAGTCATCATTGTTGCGCTTGCCTTCTGAAGCGTCAGTGCTTGCAATATTCTTGCGCAATGTGATCTGAAAGATGGAATGACCACGACTACTGTGCTGGTTGTACAAATTATCGCGCACTTCGCGATTGAGGGAGCCCTAGAATCCGCAATGTCAACCACAGTTCACAAATATACAAGATGAAGGCACGGTAGTTCGCGTACTTCTCGGAAAGCTTGTAGCATCTCGTCTCGTGTTGAGATGTTCCTTGACGTCAGGCCATCAACAAACACCGAGCCGTCCAGTTTCTGACGAATAGGCAAGCTCACAGCCTCTTTGACGGGTTGTCGCCGGTTCCATCCTGCTCTGTGGGCCAGGCTACCAACATCCTTCTGCCTGCGACCTGTTGTCGAGGAGGTAGACGCCGCGGCAGTCTCTGCGTGTTGGTCGGGCGCTAGAATGTCGTAGATCTTCTCGTTGTATATCTAATGGAACGCACACAGTGTCAAACCTAACTACTCCACTCATGTTAGCTCACCACGACCCACCTCGATGAAGGAGCAATAGATACTGAAGACAGCGCTGTCCGCGGCAATGTCTGTGAACAGTTTGTCGATGCAGCGCGGGACAACGCCAACATCCCGGTGCATCTCTTCTCCACTCCCAGCGTTGTCCGATTCCAGTCCGCTCATTGCTGCAATTGCAGAAACAACGACGTTACGAAAACCCCCAAACAAGGATAGCAAGGATTGACGTCAGCTAGCACGTACTGTACGTCTTGCCTGTGCCTGTTTGTCCACTGCATATGTGACCAACAAAAGTTCCCAATTCAGTGCCGATGACAGCCACAACTTCAAGGTAGCTTTAACTTACTATGCGAAGACACTGCAATCGTAGCCGGCGAGGAGTCCATCAACACAGTCTAGACAGGAGGCCACGAACGTCACAACATTGCATTGTTTGGGGGCGGAAAATGAGTGATATCGAACACACCTTTCACACTGTCGAAGACGCTCTTCTGCGATGCATGCCCACAGAACACAGCGTCGGCGAGCAACATCTTGTCCTGACCATTCTTCTCCCATGTTACTTGATTGTCCTGTCGACGTGTGCCATCGTCAGAATCATAATTGATCGAAACGGAAACGTGCTGCCCGTGTCATCACTGACATCAATGCGTAGTTTGCTTGTTGGCTGTGGTACGCCTGTGGCTTTATTGGCGCTGGGTTGTTCCGGCTCGGGAATGAGGGCTAGCTTGGTCCACGGCTGCTCAGCCTTCTGTAGTGGACGCACGCGGACAACGACTTTAAGCTTCTCTTCTTGCTCCGTGCTCTCCTCATCCAGCTCGTCGTCCATGCAGCCAACGTCGCGACACAGCACGTGGTCGCCCCACTGTCACCGTCGCTTGTTTGCGGCGGCAATGTTCGGGGATTCCAAGTTTGCTGTCAACTGCACCAACATCGACAACCAAAGGGGCGCAGCACCAAACCAAGTCAAAATTAAATTATCGAGAAACGACTATAGGTAAGGTGGACCAAGACACACGTTCAGCCAGCGATCCCATGAGCGTGTTGGCTTGTGATTTGATCTGCACGTGGGGGCGATGGAATAGAATCAACACCAATGCGTAAAGCAGCCAACTACATCTACCTCGTGTTTCGTGAGCTCTTTTCATCGCAGCAATTGGCTCTTACTGCAGTGAATGGAATAATCACAGTCATTGGGATAAATTGCTTCTGACCAAGCTTCTATTGTCGTCGCTAACCGTGAGGTACGCAGCACTAATGAGCCTAGCAAGGAAGACTCCCACATACTCGTTGCTAGACTGATAGCGCTCGGACCGCGTTCATCGCATTGGCTTGCGTAGCACATCGCGGCACTAGATTTTCTTCCGTTCTTGTCGGAAAAGCAGGTGATTGCCTTTCGCCTTCATCATAATCTGCAAACAGACGCAAACATCACAGTTGTCAATTCACAGAGCAACACTTGGCAGCGAAATCAGCCAGCTGACGGACCGTGCATCCCCCCAGTGTCAGCGTCTTCCCCGGCGCAAGCGTCCGAAAATCCACCAGCGCTCGCTTGATCGATGACAGGCGCGGAGGGTTCTGCCGTTTCCCCACATCCACAACAATGCTTGTGAGAACGCGATGACTGAGTTCCTCGAACTTGCGCTCATCGTCCAAAAACGCCATGCGTAGCAAAAGCGCGCCGTCGTCTAGCTTTGTCGTATACTTGCGGAAGATCCGTCGCTCTAAACCATCCATCCGAACACACACACACACCATGGCTCAATCAAACCATCCCCCGTGCTTGCTTTGTACAATCGCGCGCATCTCACCAGCACGAAATAACTCGAGATGCGCGCGTTCTGCGATTGTCTGGAACTGTTGTAGCAGTGCGATCGCTTGGGGACCATCTGGTGACGCTTCTAGCTCCGCAAGTGCCTAGGTACGCACCAAGTAGTGACGGAGCCTACTCCATACATGTCCATATACCAGCTTCATGGTCGTCATACCTCACGGATGCGGACTCGATCATACACCAGCGACTGGTTCGACGGATCTTCGATCCACTCCTGCTTGAACTTCTTGCACGTGCCTTTGAGGTCGGTCTTGGTCACTGTCAGCAGCGGCCGAACGATCGTCACATTGTCATCCAGTGGCGTCGTGGTGCTCATGCCAGCCAGTCCTTTGATGCCACTGGCACGCCCAAGACGGAAGAGCACTGTCTCGAGTTGATCACCCAGGTGATGCGCCACGAAGAGCCAACGCACGCCATGCGTGGCGCACACGTCTCGCAGCAGCGCGTACCGCGATTGCCGCGCTTGTTCCTGGACTTTGCTGCTTTTGGGGCGGTCGCCTGCGCCTTCTTCTTGCCACAGCCATCGCGCTGTCTCGTGGCGCACGCCCCAGTGTTCGCACGTGGCCGCGACGCTGCGTGCTTCATTGGCACTCTCCAATCGCAGCTGGTGGTCGACTGTGATGGCCATCAATGGCGTGCGGATGCGCCGACGCTTCAGGTGCTGTCGCAGCAGCAGCATCAGCGCCATGCTGTCGGCGCCACCGGACAGCGCCACCGCGACCGGGAACTCGCCATCGCGTGCTTCGAAGCCGTCGGTGGGGTACAGCGCGTGGAGCTTCTTGGGTCCAGCGCCCGCGTCGCGCAGTAGTGTGTCAAAGGCTGCAGCGGTCACACCGGGGCGTGCACGGGTGCTCGCCGAGCAAGCAAGCGACACACAGCGCCGCAGGGCCGAGGTGCCATTGGTCGCAGCGCGCAGCATTGTGGTCATCGGCTGGCGCTGGCGGATGGATCCGCGCTGCGTCCGCTCAGTCGTCCGCTCGGCGGTGGACGCGCGCCTCGTCCACCACCGCCGTCCACCGTCTTATCCCACTGCCTCAAATAGAAAAAGGTCCCGATAGTGGACGCCAGTATTAGTAGCGAGCTCATCGGCGCCGCCGACGACGTCGAAGGCGGCAGCGCCCAAGCAGCGCTCGTCGATGCGAGCGACCCAGCCATGGCGCAGGCAGCAATGAACGATGCGCTAGTTAAAAAGAAGATCGAGCTGCTGGAGCAGCAGAAGGCCAAGGCCGATAAGCTCAATGAGCTGCTCAATGGTGCGCAACTGCTGTGATGATGGGTGCGTCATGAAGCCGTGCGTGAGTGATTGATCGCCTCATGTGCTGCTCCTTGCGTCGATGCTGCAGCGCCCGGTGGCTTCAATGAGATCTCGCGCAAGACGTGCAAGAACCTCGAGGCCGCCATCACGGCGTCCAAACAGCCCGGGTACTTTGCGTATTATGAGCAGCCCGAGCAAGCCAAAGCCATCATCCGCAGCGGTGAAGTGCAGCGGCTACAGGAGCAGCTGGTGCAGCTGCAGAAACAGATCGACCAACTCACAGAGAACATCGACGCCGCCAACGCCGAGCACCAACATGCAATTGCGCTGATGCTGGCGCCACCTACGGGCAGCACTGTGGGCAGCCCAGACAAGCAGAGCAAGGCGGCCCCGCCTGTGGCCGCCAACATGCAGAATCTCAAGCAGTGGCTCGTGACGTATGGCTCGCCCAAGCAGGCGTCGACGGAGCTGTACACGAGCTTCACGCCCAACCGGAAGGTCTACGGCGGCACGTCGCATTACTCGGCCTTTAAGACACAGTCGTCGACCATGAAGAAGGGGCGGTTGACCAAATGACAGGCAGCGAACACCATGTCCGAGAGAAAAAGTCAATGTATTACTAAAACAGAGCGCCCTGATGATGTGCTATTGCCTATTGGGGAGGGCGGGCGTAAGGTGTTACCTTGTAAACACTTAGAACGAGGCGTACTTGCCGAGCTTCTCGACGTTGCGGAAGTCAGCGCCGGCGTAGCGGGCCTTGTCGCCGAGCTCTTCCTCAATGCGCAGCAACTGGTTGTACTTGGCCAGACGCTCCGAACGGCAGGGCGCACCAGTCTTGATCTGGCCGGCGCTGAGGCCCACAGCCAAATCGGCGATGAAAGAGTCCTCGGTTTCACCACTGCGGTGGCTCGTCATGATGGCCCAGCCGGCCTTCTTGGCCATGGTCACGGCCTCGATACTCTCGGTGACGCTACCAATCTGGTTCACCTTGAGCAAGAGAGCGTTACAGGCCTTCTTTTCGATGGCACGGGCCACACGCGTTGGGTTGGTGAC
>NSDO01000092.1:131430-170217 GCA_002286825.1 Lagenidium giganteum
TTGGGCTCGAGTCCTTGCACTTGGTGATGAAGCTCTCGTACAGCTCGATGAGCTTGTCGGCTGGGATCTTCTCCGAGTCGGCAGCATTTGGGTTCTTGAAGTCCAAGTTGTAGCGGGCATCGTCCTTGCCGGTGTAGAACTCCGAGGCGGCGACGTCCATGCCGAGGCGGACCTTGTCGGTGTAGCCCGAGAGCTTGATGGCCTCTTCGATCAAGTCGATGGCCTCACGGTTCTCCTGGATGTTTGGAGCGAAGCCACCTTCATCGCCGACGGCGGTGGCATCCAGGCCATAGCGGCCCTTGATGACCTTCTTCAGGTTGTGGTACACTTCGCAGCCAATCTGCATGGCTTCCGAGAACGTGGTGGCGCCAACTGGCAGCACCATGAACTCCTGCATGGCGAGCTTGTTGCCGGCGTGCGAGCCACCGTTGATGATGTTGAACGATGGCACTGGCATGCATGGCGTTGGGTTGCCGGCAAGGTTGGCAATGTGCTGCCACAATGGGACCTTGTTGGCGGCGGCACCGGCCTTGCAGACCGCGAGCGACACAGCCAAGATGGCGTTGGCACCCAACTTGCTCTTGCACCAGCCCCACTGGTTCTTGGTGCCGTCGAGCTCTTCAACCATGTACTTGTCAAGCGCAGCCTGTTCGGTTTCGTTTTTACCGACAAGCGCTGGCGCAATGATTTCGTTCACGTTCTTGATGGCGTTGCGCACACCCTTGCCCATGTAGGCCTTGCCGCCGTCGCGCATCTCAAGCGCTTCGAATTCGCCCGTGGACGCACCCGATGGCACGGCAGCGCGGAACATGCCGTTCTCGGTGTAGAGGTCGACTTCGACGGTGGGGTTGCCACGCGAGTCAATGATCTGACGGGCCTTGATCGACTGGATTGGCATGGTTGCTTAGTGGGGAGGGGGCGGAAAGATCGCGAGTGAGTGAGCGGAGCTGGGTCGGGCTCTGCAGCTGCTTGTGATGCTGAAGACCAATTGGAGAATGACGATGCCGAAGCCGGGCTGCCACCTGGATACCGTCACCGCCCCTCGTTCGAGGTTCAAGCGCGCGCGTGCCACACTAAATTCGGGCTGAGCCAGTTGAAACCAGGGTGCTTGGGCGGAGGGAATTGCAGAGAAACGTGGCTGTGACGCGCGCCGCGTGCGTGGAGTGCGCCACTGATGGTCGCATGTCCATGGCCGGCGCCAGCCCAGCCGATCAACGCAACAGCAGGCTGTGGAGACAGCAGCTGGAGGCAGCACACGCATCTGTCTCCCATCATGTCATGTGATGACACCGCTGCTGCGATCCTGAGGAGGAGGAGGAGGAGGATCACCAATGCGACTGCAACGCTGTGAAGTGCGTTGGTATGGTGACCATAATCCAGTTGCGGGAACATTGCTGGATGCGAATACAAATTGTTGCATTTCTTCGAAGGATGTCGAAGTGACATGCATCGCGGAACGCTGGCTATCGGCAAACGCCAAGCAAACGCGTGCAAATGGAGCCATGTCAGCGCCAGCGACACGAAGGCGTTGCGCGCGTATACACACGCAGGGGGGCCGACGCTGGCATGCACGTTGGCCCAACCTGCTCGCTTGTCTGTGGTGTGTGGTGGCGACACCTTTGGCCCCAAGCACCAATGAGTACGTGCAGAAACAAGCCCACCAAAACGTCACCCACACCAGCAAGACCCACTCTATCATTAACCCATTCATCCTCATTACGCAGAATGGGTCGTGGACAGTATACCACCCATTTACCCATCGATCGTGGGTTGTGTGATTGGCTGGTTGCGATGGCAGTCGTCCGTTGTGCGCTCCATCCGATCCCGCCATAAAGCACGTCGAGCAACCATGGCCAAGGGAAACAAGCCAGCCGCGCAGAAGGCCAAGGAGGAAGCCGCCGAGATCGCCAACATCCCAGGCTTCTTCGGCCACGTCGTCAAGCCTGGCAGCTCGCTGCTGTACAAGAACGAAGTCGAAGAATTTGTGCTGCAGCTCAACTCGGCCGCGCTCGGCAGTGAAGCCGTCGATGGCCGCTCGACGCTCTATGTGCTCGTCAAGGACGCGAAGATTGCGCTCTGCACGCTCGTGACCAAGTCGACCGAACAGTGGAACTTGACGCACACGTTTTCGCCATTCGATGGCCCAGTCGAGTTCGTGGTGGAAGGCAAGAACGCCATCCACCTCACGGGCTTCATTGAAGTCGAGGATGACGATGATGACAGCGAGGAAGGCGAAGATGGCCACATGTACTGCGGCGATGACTGCGACAGCGACAGTGATGATGATGGCGCTATGGTCTTCGGCGATGAGGACGATGAGGACGACGATGACGATGAGGAGGAAGATGACGAAGATGACGAGGACGCTGAATCGCGTTTCGAGACGATCGAGGAGCGCATGCACGGATCGCCAAAGAAGTCGCCTGTGAAGGAGGCGCCAAAGGCTGCCAAGAAGGAGACGCCATCGAAGAAGGAGACTCCTGCCAAGAAGGAGACCCCAGCCAAGAAGGAGACCCCAGCTAAGAAGGAGACCCCTGCCAAGAAGGAGACGCCAGCCAAGAAGGAAACTCCTGCTAAGAAGGAGACGCCTAAGGAGAAGAAGAGCTCCGAGAAGGAGCAGCCAGCCAGCAAGAAGCGCGCTGCCCCTGCTGACTCGCTTGAAGTGCCAAAGAAGGCCAAGACCGCCGCTCGCCAGCACAAGGGCGTGAGCATTGTCGAAAAGTAAGTGTGTGGCATTCGTGGTGTGATGGCCTTATGAGACTGACAATGTTGATTCTATAGGGCTGTCGGCAAGGGCCCAGTCGTGCAGAAGGGCAAGAAGGTGAGCATCCTGTACAAGGGTACGCTTGAGAACGGCAAGCAGTTCGACGCGTCGCTGAACCGCAAGCGTCCATTCTCGTTCCGTCACGGCATCGGTGATGTGATCAAGGGCATGGACTACGGCATTGAAGGCATGCGTTCGGGTGGCAAGCGTACCATCACGATCCCAGCCAACCTCGGCTACGGCCGCTCGGGCGCTCCACCAACCATTCCTGGCAACGCCACGCTCATTTTCGACATTGAATTGCTGTAAGCGATGACACACACAAAAAAGCACACCCGCATCGTCACGCACATGCGCGCATGACTACTGCGTGGATGCCATGACGGTTGAGGGTCGGTATTAATGAGAAAAATAAGAAAACGAGAATGCAAACGAATTGACTATGGCGAGCGTGCTGCATAATAATGGTACAGAGGAAGGCGTGTGCTGCGGTGCCCCGTTATCTGACGATCATCGACACGATGAACGAGTGCAGCTGCTCTTGTTCACGCGCACGCCTCCGGTCATCATCGTCGACGCCGTCGTCCGTGGCGTGGATGCCTGGATTGGACGCGTCGCTGCCAGTGACAGCCGCTTGAGCAGCAGTGGACGAGTTAGTGGCCGATGGCGCTCGCCGTGGGGCGCGTGGGAGCCACGTGGCGACGAGATCTCGCAGACTGCGCGACATCCGGGGCTGTGCGGGTGCTGAGGACGCTGGTGCGGTGGCTTCCGGACCGATACGTTCCGATCGTTGGCTCGCTCTTGGGCGACTTGTTGTTTTATGGTGCGTCTGCCGCTCGAGACAGGTGCATGCACAGCGTGTGGTGGGATTGCTCCATGCGACGGTCGCTGCTGCACCGATGTGAAGCGCATGTGCTATAATAACGACTGCGTGTCTGCGTCACTGTCCATGTGCTGACCATGTGTATGTCTGCTGTTGCTGGCTGTGTCGCAGTGGTGCGATATCGCCGCCGCGTGGCGCTGTCGAGCATCGCGTGTGCCTTCCCAGATCGAGACGCGTCAGCGCGCGTGGCAATCGCACGCGCCGCGTACATCCATCTGGCCTCGGCGCTGTGCATGCTGCTTCGCCAGCCGCGAGATGGCGTCTGCGACGTGTGTGAGCAGCTTCTCGACGTGATCGTGGACTCGCGGCCGTCGACGCTCCCAGCGTTGATGGATGCACTCACTGCCAGCAATGCCGTGGTGGTGACTGGCCACATTGGTGAGAAGCGCATTGCGTTGGGAGGAGGATGGAGACTGCGGTGGTTGACGCCGTGCTGTGGTATCATGTTGTGCGTGACAGGTGCTTGGGAATTGCTGCCGCGATTGCTGACACCGGCAACGGCGCAAGTGACTGCGGTGTATCGCCCGTTGCATCTCCCGCGCATGAACAATTTGCTGCTGAGCGTTCGCTCACAGCATGGTCTCCAATTGATTCCTGTGAGTTCTGTTGGAGCTGCAAATGCTGCAAGGATATGAACAGTTGATAACATCAGTGCTGTATGAAGGACAAGCACGTGTATGCACAGCTTCGTGCCTTGCTCTCCCCGAAATTGGATGGCGCTCGGGCACAATTGGTGGGCCTTGCAGCCGATCAGCGTTGCAGCAGTCGTGAGCGCCACGTCGTCCAATACTTCGGTCAGCCAACAGCAATGCCAAGTGGAGCAGCGCGATTGCATGCTGATACAGGCTGCGCCGTGTGGTTTGTGGCCTTGCTGGACCACCGACGGGCAGCAACTTCCTACGATGGCCCGCGTTCGCCAATGTCCAAGCCGTTCACTCTAATCGCTCAGCAGGTGATGTGCAGCACATTTGGTTGAATTCAAGATACAAATGCTCATGTGTGCCCCATGCAGGTGGTGCCGTCGCACAACAAACAGGAGAGATCAGTAGACTTGTTGAGCCTGACGCAGAAGTATGCCACGATGCTTGAGGAGCTAGTGCGCGAGTTTCCAGAGCAGTATCTGTGGATGCACAACCTCTGGAAAAGAGTGAAGAGTTGAAAGCATGAATCAATAACAATGAGAACCTTGTTGTCACCGCCTCCGAACAAATCACACTCCATGATTCTCTGCTAATCCTTCTCTGCCTACAACTCGTCCTTGTCCGCGCCACCCAAAATCTCGCTCATGATGTCGTCATCGTCATCTTCCTCGGCCAAGTCCAACTTGGCGTCCTCGCCATCCCATGGGTCGACCGTGACCATCTTCGGGAATTCATCGAAGCCCAACGTCGCTTCCTGGCCGTGCAGCACAGTCTCCAGGAAGCTGGCAATGGCGTCCGACGTGAAGGCACCACGCTGGACCACATAGCGCTGGCGATCCAAGTTGATAGCGAGCAGCGATGGGTAGCCGAAGGTGAGCTCGAAGCGGTTTTCCAGGTCTGGCTGGTCACCGCCCTGCATCCACGCAAACTTGAACGGCTTGCCACGCACCAATTTGGCGGCATCCTCAAGCACCTTGAGGTAGTCTTCGCGACCGCTCTTGCCGGATTCGGTGATGTGTGGCAAGAAACCGATGACGCAGCTCGACTTGCCACTGCAGTGATCCGTGAGCGCATCCTTCGACACCAGTTCCTTGATCTTAAGTCCGCCACCGAGTTTCTCGAGCTGCTGAAGCGCGTAGGTAGAAATTCCCGATGCCGTCCGTGGACCCTGATAATCTTGAGCGTCACTTGGCGATCCTGCCGTTGGTCCAAACACCTTGATGGTTGGGAAGCCACGGATGCCGAACTCCGCCGCTATCTTCTCGTGAGCCGTAGCGTCGAGGGCACCAAGGCGCACAGCACCCTTGAGATCCGACGCCGCCTGCTCCCACTCGGGTGCCAATGCCTTGCAGTGTCCGCACCATGGGGCATAAAACTCCACGAGCCACACGTCACCGCTGTTGTACACGAGATCTTCAAAGTTGTCATCCGTCAGCGTCACAACATCGCTGGACGACGCCTTGGATGGCTTGGACGAGGACGATGGCTTCTTCTTGGCGCTACTGCTGCTCTTGGAGCCTCCACCGGACAGACGCGCACGCACCACCTTGCGGGCCTCGGCAATACCAGCGTCAACAATGGCCTTGGCACTGCGTTCGCCCTGGTAATCGGTTGGCTTGCTCTTGTCATCGCCAAAGATCTTGATGGTCGGGAAGCCTTGCACGCCAAACTGCGATGCGATCGACTTGTGCTGATCACAGTCAACTGCAGCAACAGACATCGACACAGCCACCCAAAGCATTGATCAATACCGATACACAACACCACACAGCCACAAATCCACAACATACTCGCAGCAACGTTCACAACACCGTCAAGCGCCTTGGCCGCCTTCTTCCATTCCGGCGCGAGGTTCTTGCAATGACCGCACCATGGCGCGTAGAACTCCACCAACCACACTCCATTTCCTTTCTGCAATTTCATGCCCACTCAGCGTCAGCTCCTTCCGCTCGTCCTGCGGCCACGTGTCACTCACTCGTCCATCGTACCTGCACTTTTTCACGAAAGCTCTTTGGATCAAGCACTTCAACGCGATCGTTGGAGCTGTACATGGCCTCCACCAGCGCAGCGTGCATGCACGCCAGCATTCCAAGGAGCAGCAGCAGCAGCGCTGGGCTGCGACGCATCGTGGAGCTTCGTGCCATCGCGGTCGGCGCCTCTTTCCTGAATGACACGCCTCGCTCCGATCGGATCCGATATCCGATCACTGCCACGCGTTCTAGAACGCGACCACGCTTGGCCACTTCAACCGACAGCTGGATCCCACACTTCCATCTGGGACAGTGACTGGCGCGTCCCAGTCAGCTTTGATCACCTCATGGCCTCATGATGGACGTCCATAATGCGGGGCTGTTAACACCGCCGCGTGCTCGATATGGGCGATCGTGAGATGATTCACTGGAGCGTGTCCCCAACCGGCGGGGCCGGTCACGCCACAGCCGTTTCAGCGCAGTAGGAACCTGTTTCGGCCCCAAGCGGCAGCTTCCAACACGTGAACGCGCTGCTGCGTGAGCCATGAGCAGCAGCGAAGAGGAATGGGAGCGCCGGCAGAGCCTGCGGCGACGGAACTCGATGGCCGTGGGCACCACGACCAGCCTCGTGCTGCAGACGTTCCAAAATGCGGCGACCAAGCGTCAGCACGCGAGCGTCAGTCCTGCACGCAACGGCCACCGCGTTGCCATCGCTCCAGAAGGTCACGACATTATGCAAATGATCATCAACTCGTCGGTGCGTATGATCTGTCGTGGGGCGCGCAAATTGCATGACTGGCGAGATGCTGAACGACTGCTATAGCCTGGTTGCTACGCCAACGACGACGGGTCGTCCGACATCTTCGACCGATACAATTTTTACGCGCACGGCAAGCGATTTCTGGTATGCAGCGGTGTGCTTGCGGCGGGGTTGTATCTTGCGCTTGGTCGTTCTCATGTTGTTATGCGCGCTCCAGTTCTCGCCGTGCTCGCTCGGCATCTTTAACGAAGCCAGCCAATTCCGGCAGTGGATGATCTGGTGCATCACGTCCAAAGTGTTTGATCAGTTCATTCTGCTTCTCATCGCGGCAAATTCCATCATCCTGGCGCTGGCCGATTACAGCAAAGTCACGGCAACGGGCGATCTCGACGACACGTCCTCGTTCCGCAACCTCGTCGTCAACTACGCTGACAGCATCTTCACCACGCTGTTTTCTGTCGAATGCACCATGAAAATCATCGCAATGGGACTCTTTGGGGACCAAGGTGCCTATTTAATGGACCCGTGGAATTGGCTCGACTTCATTGTCGTCTTTATCGGGTGGGTCTCATGCACTTTGTTGCATCGGGATATGCATTATTGCCGACGCACACTGACCACGTGGGGGATGCACAGAATTCTAGCAGTCATTCCAGGCATTCCAAATGTGTCCGTGCTTCGAACATTTCGCGTTTTGCGTCCGTTGCGAAGCTTGAACGCCATTGCAGGTACGCTCTGGGAGTCCTTCAGCACGCGACGAGCTCCTTGATCATAAAGTTTATCACCACTGCTTTGTCATAGGCATGAAGAAGTTGGTGACAGCCTTGCTTCGCTCCATTCCAGGACTCCTCACTGTCGTCGTCTTCTTGATGTTCCTCTTTTTCCTCTACGGACTTATTGGCGTGCAGCTATGGAGCGGTGTGGGCCATCCGCGATGCCGACTCACGCCTGTTCCAGTGAAGCTCAGTCCGTATCTGAACCTCGGGAATTTCTCGGTATACGAAGATCTTGTCGTTGGAAACTTCTCGGGTTATATTTGCAAGGATCACGGTGGTGAGGAGATTCCGTTGAACGACGATAATTGGACACACGATACGTCGCCGTGGAAAATCCCACGTGTTTGCTTCTGGCCAGTGGCTCAAGAAGAGAAAGCCCAGACCTGTGCGATCAACAGCACGCTTTATCGCCAGTGCCCGCTCGGACAGGTAATGTGCATGTTTTTCAGCAATTGTCGGATCTGATTGTTGATGCCGTGAGGTCAATTTGTTCAGACTTGTGGCTCTGATTATGACAACTATGGCAACTTCCGATTCACCCACCCAAACAAAGACGTTTTGATGTATCGGCTGCAGACCACTACATTTAACGACGACATGATGTGGGGCTTCATTAACTTCGACAACATCGGCAGTGCTTCCATCGCCATATTCCAGTGCATTACTACGAGTGGCTGGTGGGTTGAATCTTGTAGCTTACAGCGTGGTAGCTGTGATCACATTTTCACTGAGGTGGTTTTGACCCTTATGGATCGCAGGAGTGACATCATGTACATGCTCCAAGATGCTGGTTTCGGCTTTGTGTCAGTGGTATACTTTGTGTCATTCATCGTTATGGGCTCGTTCTTCATGATCAACTTGATGCTTGCGGTTATCTGGGAAAACTTCTCGGAAGCATCGTTGATCGAGGCAGAAGAACGCAGCGCAGAGCTGATGCGTCTCGAGCGTGCCACTTCCATGTTATCCCGTACTCGAACCGAGGCCGAGGCGCCTGCTCCCAAGCGAAGACTTATCAAGCTCCCGACATCAGCGTTTCGACTTTTCATAGCACGCGTCATCAACCATTGGGCTTTCAACTCCATGCGAACATGCCTTATTCTGCTGAACACGATAATCCTGTCGCTGGACCAGTATCCACGAGACTATGAGCTGGAAGTCATCGTCGAATACATCAATTTCGGCTTGGTCATCGCCTTCTTGGTTGAAACGCTCCTCAAATTGATTGGACTTGGATTCTTCGGATGGGCTACCGATAAAAACAACATTTTCGACGGCGTGGTTGTTCTACTCAGCGTTGTCGATATCTCGTTGTCACCGCCGGCGTTTCTGGTCGGTCACACCGTTACAACTTCATCGACGAAGTCACTTTCCGGGCTACGGTCCTTGCGCACGTTCGCTCTTTTCAAGCTGGCCAGGTGAGACTAGAGATTCGGCGACATTGTGGCGGTATGTTGACGCTGTTGCTTGCCCAGGTCATGGTCATCGCTGCAGAAATTGTTGTCAACGATGTTGAGCACATTGCGCGAAGTCGGCAACTTTGGAGTGTTGTTCCTGTTGTTCATGTACATCTATGCCCTAATTGGCATGCAAACCTTTGCGAATCAATTTTGCTTCGATGGCACTGGGTATCCAACCAACCAGACCGATCCAGAAGCTGTCATCCCGAGAGCAAACTTTGACACGTTGCTCTGGTCGTTGGTGACGGTCTTCCAGGTGCGTAGTAGTGTGCCATTTCTGTATCCAACTTGGTCATCGCTCACAATTGGATGCTCGATGCAGGTCCTCACTGGTGAAAACTGGAATGAAGTACTGTACGACGGATGGCGTTCGACAGGATGGTCAGCAGTGCTTTACTTCGTCTCGCTCGTTGTCATGGGAAATTTCATTCTCTTGAACTTATTCCTGGCGATCTTGCTCGGAAATTTTGAGGAATCAAGTGATGAAGACAAAACAAAAGAGCGTGAATTGGTTCGCAAAAAATCTCGTGTGGCACCAACATCTTCCAGGCACTCGGAGCGATCAAGGCATTCGCACAAAAGCGAACTAAGTCACAACAAGTCTATGCTAGTGTCTGGCAAAAGTAGACGAGATGGCGCTAGCAAAATGTTTGGTGGCGAAGGACGCGAACCCAGCCGAATGGCAGGTGACGGTACCACATTTGGCAGAAAACTTCCGTCTCGCTCGCTGTATGTGTTCACGCTCAACAATCCTGTGCGCAAGTTCGCAATTTCGACAATCAATCACCCATTGTTCGATGGGTTATCGTTGTTCTTGATCGTGGTCAGCACGCTTGCGCTTGCCATCGACAACCCGCTCAATCCGCCGCAAAGCTTGTCAACTACGGTTCTCGGGTGGTTGGATTCAGTCCTCACTGTTCTTTTCTTGGCAGAAGTGACGATAAAGATCATCGCAATGGGTTTCGTCTTTGGGGAAGGTGCCTACATGCGCAGCAACTGGAACGTCATGGACTTTTGCATCACCACGCTCGCAGCATTTTCGATGGGCGAAGGCAGCACGAGGTTCAAGTTCGTCAAAACACTTCGGACGTTCCGCGCGCTACGACCGCTGCGTATGATTCACCGAAACCCTGGTCTGAAACTTGTGGTGAGCTCACTGATTGCAGCAATTCCTCAGATTTTGAACGTCATGGTGGTTTGCCTTCTCGTCTTTACGATCTTCAGCATCCTCGCCGTCAACAACTTCAAAGGCAAACTCTACAGCTGCCAAGGACCAATTTTTGACAGCCTGAGTGCGGCTCAACAATTGTTAATCACTAACCCAAGAGAATGGAGCGATCTTACCAGCACCGAGCAAAGCTGGTTCAACATCTCAACGGCCCAACTGTACAACAATCAAACGATAAGTTCACTCACATCAAATGTGCTATGCCAGTATTTGAACGCGACATGGAGCCAAACCATTCCACAGAGCTTCGACAACGTTCTCCTTGGGGTTGAAGCGTTCTTCCAAATTACGACGACAGAAGGATGGGTGGATATGATGATAGCGGGCGTGGATGCGACTGACGTGGACATGCAGCCTATTCAGAACAACCACGAAGAGTGGGCATTCTTCTTTGTGGCGTTTATCCTGATCGGAAATTTCTTCGTCATGCAGCTGTTCATTGGTGTGGTGATCGAGAATTTCAATCGAATGAAAGAAAAGCTGGATGGCACGTACTTATTGACCACCACACAGCGAGAATGGCTTCTGATAAACGATATGATGCTCAACCTTCGACCACTGCGCAAGTTTAAGATACCAAGCAACCGTGTCCGTCGACTGTGCTACCGTATTGCAAGAAATCCGAATCTCGACAGCGCGATGATGGGATGCATCATTTTGAACACCGCACTGATGGCGATGCATTATTTCGGCGAGGAAGATCTCTACCAGTGGGCGATTGATTGCTCCAACTATTGCTTCGCTCTTATTTTTACTGTCGAAGCATTTGTGAAAATCATGGGATTGGGGCGATACTACTGGCGCGACTCGTGGAACGTGTTTGACTTCATAATCTGGGTTGGGTCCTTCCTGGGCATGCTTTACCAGTGGGTGGGGGGCAGCTCCGTCGGCACCACTGCAACTGCTGTGCGCAGCTTCCGAGTGGGCCGATTATTTCGTCTGGTGCACTCGGCTCCATACTTGCGCCAGTTGTTCAACACGTTGCTGCTTACAATGCCATCCCTGGTCAACATTGGCGGCCTACTGTTTCTCGTCTTTTTCATCTATGCTGCAATGGGGGTGCAGCTATTTGCCAAGGTGAAGCCTGGAGAATTGGTGACGGACACCGCCAACTTCCAGTCCATATCTCTAGCACTAACGACGCTGGTGCGCTGTGCTACATTCGTGACCAATTCAACAGGTACTGACTGAGATGATACTTCTTTTGATGCGCAGGTTCGTTGTGCGACGGGTGAAGGCTGGAACGCGCTGATGTATGAGCTGGCCTCGACAGACGATTGCGTGCCTGATCCCCCGTACGATGAAAACATGTGCGGCTTCAAGAACTCGGATTCGTGCGAACAACTTACTGGTTGTGGCTCGTCGGTGGCTTTCGTCTATTTCTACTCGTTCACTCTGTTGGTTACCTTCATTTTACTCAATATTTTCATCGCGGTCATTCTGGAAGGTTTCGCAGACGAGAAAGATCGAGCCAACGGCTTGCTCCAACCGCAACATGTAAGTACAGCAGCTCTCTCTCGCTTGCGACCCGAACTAAACTGTTAACGTGCTTGCACGCAGTACGAAAACTTCATTTCATCATGGGCTGTCTTCGATCCGGATGCAACTGGATTCATGGAGTGGCATTACCTCCCACGAATACTGGAGTTATTGGAGCCACCAATGGGATTCGGCAAAGGAAGTCGGCCCACGTTGATGGAGATGAACGAATTCATCTGTACGTGGCAAATGTTTCAGGATTTGTCTTGCTACTGTTGACAATGATGTGGCTAAACTGTGGATTGTAGCTTTTCTTGACTTGCCTATTTTTCGAGGAAACAAAATCTTCTTCAATGACCTGGCTCGGCGGATCGGCAAATTTGTTGTCGACGAGGTAATACGTGCAATTGGTTGCGCTTGCACTGCTGTCCATTGCTCACTAGCTGAAACCTGTGTCTCAGCTGAGCGAGGAGCCGCTCCAAGCGCTCCCTTCGTCTATCAATATGGAGCAGCGGTGGCGTCGATACTTGGTTCACCGCAAAGTCCGCAAAAGCGATCTCTCGCATCACCGCGTCAATCAATTCCGTGCTGCGTTGGTTTTGCATGATGCAGTCAAAGCTGTTTCGTTTCAACAGGATCTGAAAGCCAAAGTGCAGCGCTTCGCAAATGCCCTCCGGCGCCATCGTGACGTAATGGAAAAACGCCAACAGCGTCAACTTCAGCAAGATCTAGCCAAGAAGAGCGTATGAGAATACCAGGCAGCTTCGCAGTGCCCACGTTGTCTCTAAATAATAATGCATCGCTTGTTGATACTCAACAATGATCGATTCCTATTTCTCGCATCACTGACTCACAGAACGATCGCTCCGCTCAGACGAGTCTGTTATAATTGACCCTTGTTCCATGAAGTGTAAGTATAGCACGCGATTTCAAATTAAACTCGAGACTCGGGCATGGCGTCCTCTCGAACCGCCTGGGGGGGCTGGCGACAGTGGCCACTGCCCAGAAGCACAAGACACTCTAGCGTCTCACAGCACATCAACGCAAAACTGTGCCCCCAATGGCATGATGCTTCGAAGAAACTCGTCGCTGAAGTCGATGTTGAGGAATGAGAGCCAGGCGGGGTCGTCGCGCAATCTCAAAGTTGATCGCGTGCGCAGTGCCGGAGTCAGTGACGCCACCAGTGCGGTGGCATCCACGTCTGAAGTCAATCGCAAGCAAAGCAAAGCAGGAAGGATCAATTGGGCGTCGCTTTTCCGACTGCTCGTGCCCACCCAGCAACAAAACTCGCTGACACGCAACTTCCAAAAGAATCCAACGCTCAACGCCGATACTATCGTCGCTGCCCTTGAGTTCCTCATCATCGGGCTATCGGTCATTCAGCTGGAATTATCATTCCGCTCACCGCGATGGGTAAGATCATGTGGATGACTACTTGCTGTCAGTGACGAAGAGAGCTGTGACGAGTTCCGTCTTGTTGGGTTTGCGCAATGCAGCGCGAGAATCGGTATTGCAGCCAGCTGGAGAACTGCAACACGTTGATGCCGGAAGATTTTGATGTAGCGAATGGGTTGCGTGTTGCCATTGCTCTCCTATCGCTTGTTCGTGCGTGGGTTCGGTTGTGCTCACTGTTTAAGCGGAAAGAGGCCTACACATACCATGGGAAAAATTTATTCTGCAAAATTGTAAGTACACTCTCTGCCAGATACCGATGAGTTGTAAGCTACGGAACCTTCAAGGCATTCATGACTCTTTGGTGGTCATGCGAGCAGGCGGCCATGAAGACGTACGTTCTCGAAGTAGCATTCACGGTTATCATTCCGTATCCTTGGCTCGAGAGCTTCACATCGCGCGACAATCCCCATGCTTTGGTCATTCTCAGTGCGGCTGTGGGCTTCCGCTCCGTGTGTTGGCGCCACTTGATGTATTTCCCATACCCGATCCGAGAAAAAGTCAAAGTCGTCAACTTCAGCGGAAATCTAGGTGCGTGGCGAGGGGAAAGCAGAAAGATTGCTCATACTAACGTCGAGTGCACGTGCAGAATTCACGTATCGTGAGTTTGTCATGAAAAAAGTGCTTGACGACGACCCGCTCAAGAAGATCTTGACCGTCTATAGCGTCGTGACGCTCATATGTTCCTTCCTTCTCCGAGTGCTCGACACGATCAACGGCGAGTGCGTCGCCCCGAAGAGCCTCATAAACGCGGTAGTCGTTGAGTGTGAGGAGCTGGTCTGGAAGGATTCGATGTGGCTCGTTATCACCACGTACCTCACGATCGGGTGAGTCCAACGCGAATGAAATTGATGTTGTACTGCCACTAGTATTGACATGACGGACCCGTGCGTGCGTTATGCTTGCAATAGGTACGGTGACATCACTCCAAGTACGCGTGGGGGGAAAGCCCTCCTCGCCATCTCGGCCTTCCTCATGGTCTGCCTCAACGCCATGTTTTACTCGATCATCAACAAAAAGTCGCAATTTTCGACAATGGAGGCGCGCGTCCATGCCTTCCTATTCCGGATGGCGTTGTACCGGAAAAAAGATATCAGCGCTGTCATGGCTGTGCAGGCATCGTTCCGCTTTGCCAAGTCATATCGACGCTCACTCGTGTGGCATCAACGCGAAGGCGCGAAGGTGTTTTATCGACCTCTATCGGCCGTACGTTGCCAGTGTTGGCCTGCCATGACGGTGCTAGTGAACCTAACCTGTAGTGTTGTCGACAGCGATTGCCCAACGAAGTTAAGAAGAAGCTAGTCGTTGCCCACTTTCAAGCCAGTCTCAAGCAGATCATGAAGTACAACACAGACGGCGATCCGCTCAATTCGTTTACGAGGCATATTGAAGTGATCACGGCATCGCTTGGTATTGCCTTGATCGACATGGTCGCCCTCAAGAGAATCAGCCAACGCAAAGCGCGAGAGTTGGAAGAGCGTCGACTTACGATGTCCAGAGAGACAAAAACAATACGTGACGTGGGAGTCGCCAATACTGCGAGTCCTGCGCCACGTTCATCGTTCGTATCCAGCCAGAGCCATGACACAGAAAGGAAACACTATGCAAGTCCATTCAGCTCATTAAGTGGGGCGTGGCAAAGTCAAATGCTAGCCAAGTGTGAGCAAACTTTATCGCTGCTCAAGAAGATCGAACAGGACGCGCACATGATCAATACAGTGCACGCATGAAGAAGGTTTCGCTCCAGCGCCTGGACGAATACCACGCTCGCTTCATCTCTATGCTTTACCGCCAGCTTTCAGCCAACAGCTGCTGGAAATGAGCGTCGCTGCCCAACACAGCCGAGATATCGCTGTACACTTCTACGAAGTCTCGACGAGTGATATCGGCCGCCTGCGAAGAAAGGGCGGCGTGAGCACCTGAAACTCTCGAAACAAGCCACAGCAATTAACTTACCTGCGTACCAAACCAGAGCTCGCGATATTCGTCCAAGGCCTGAGCTTCAGTGAGTTGCTTGGCACGTACACGCGAGTCGATGGGCGTATCGTAGTCTTTGGCAAGTGCAGCAACAGTAAGCTTGCCGTCAGTCTTGGAACCAACCAGTCGATCAAACGCTGCTTCCATCTGAGCCATGCGAGCCGGTGGAGTTGGTGCGCGCAGTCGTGCCAACAAATCGCGCAGGGAGACGTGCCCCGTGTGTTTCTAGCCAAGTACACCCTAGGGTTAACAACACGACAACACGAGGAATTTCAATATATCGCACCTTGTCTAGCGCTGCCAGCAGCACATCCAGATGCTCCTCCCGCAGCGGCATCTGCTGTTGCATGACGAGCCAGCGCAGCTCCTCGGCTGATATGTAGCCCGTGCCTTTGGCATCAGCGCGCTTGAGCTGCGTCACGAACTTTCGGAAGGCGTAGATGCTTTCAGTCGTTAGGCACTGCTGCATCACGCGAATAATGGACGCTGGTGACGCCGCATCGGGCAGATGCCGCGCGTCCTGGGCCTCTGCTGGCGACTGGGCCAACAGGAACGTCCATGTGTTTGCCGATAAACTAGCTCGACCCTCAGTGTCGGCCGTGCGAGTGCCTTCCTCTTCGGCAATGAGGTTGTGGCATTTGCCTGCTTTCTTCATTCCAAAGCCGCACACCTCAATCTCGACACCGAAGTCAGTCGGTTGCTTGCTCTTCTTCTCAGCGCACAGCGGCTGCCCCGTCATCTTGTGCACGATGGCGATGGCGTCACCGGCCACCACCTCGTCTCCGGCAGCCAACATCTTGGCCGTTCCAGCGAGGTCAGCACGCACGCACGTCCAGAGCGCACTGCTGTCAGGCTCGGCACTTAGCCACACGCGCTGGTTATACGTAATCGGACTCATCGACCGGTCCGTCTTGAGCCCGGACTTGACGAACAGCGCTGGTTTGAGCAGCACGCTTTGGTCATCCACGAGTAGCGCGGGGTCACACATGAGGAAGAAGGGATCGCCGTAGCGCAGCACGTCGCTCGGCTTGCCACACGCGAAGCCTTGGTCCGTGCCCTGCTGCTCCTTCCACGCCGTGGGCGACACGATGCGGAACACGTTGCGAGCAGCAGCAGCCCCACCCTTGCACGGCGTACACACCGTGACCAGGAACTCGCCCGAGCCGATCGATGGTGTTTCTTCAAACACATTGCATGAAAGCACGCCATCCGACTCGCTGTGGTAGATGCCGACGGCCTGGTTGAAGCGGATGCGCTGCTGAGCGTCGTACGAGCGTGGTGCTGGCTGGTGCAAAAAATCCTGCTTTAGCTTGTGCGTCGCCAGCAACGAGCCTTGCTTCTTGCGCAGCTGGAACTCCTTCATGCGCGCTTCCTCGAGCATCAGATCTTCGTTCCAGTTGCCGATCCGCGTGCACGGCGCATAGCGCCCAGCACCAACGAGTTGCTGAGGCGTGAATTGCATTGGTTCCCTCTCGACTAGCTACCGACCTGCTTGGGTGAAGTTGCTTCGTCACAGCGTGGGCACTGGCGGCTGCCTGTGCTTGCGCTCGCACTGGTGTTGCCGTTGGCTTCTCCCTCCTGACAATGAGCTGCCGTTGCGGTCGGATGGGCGTGATGCCTGCTCGGATGCGTCGCTCGCGTCGGTTGGCTCGAATCGAGACTTTTTCCGACAAATCTCCAAACAACAATAATGGACTCCAGGAGATCGAGGAAACGCAATAGCGCGGGGCAATGGATGTGCGTGCTGGTGCTGATGCTGGCATCGATGTTGTTGCTGTCCCATGACGCGATGGCTCACCCGTTGCTGATCGTCTGCGTCTGCAACTCGACGGTGGCGACGATGCCGGTCATCCGCACCGTGCCAAGTCCATCCAAAGGTCAAGCCGCTAAGCTCGTGCTGCCAGAGTGCGTCAACGACGTGTTTGCTCGCTCAGGCATCCGCTGGTACGAGAATGGGCCATACGACGGCCGCATCAACTACTGGAGGCGCGAGCCGTCCGTGCCATACAGCGAAGGCCGAGCCGCCAAGCGCCTCATCTCGCAGGGCTACCGCTGCGATGCCACGCAGCTTTACGATCCGAACGAAATCATCGTGTGAGACCACACAAGCGCTCTACAAGGATCAAAACTGTGGTATTTAGGCTATCTATGTGGCAGGTCAAGCGGTAGTAGGAAGAGGTCAAAAGTAAAATAGACAACGAGCTCCACGCGCAGGATTTTCACTCTGAGTGCCTGCGGCGGCGCCGGTTCCCGGTTTTGCTGGCTTACAAATGCTTCTTCTTGTACTTGATGAAGCGCACGAGATTGAGGTGGGTTTCCTTGATATGCGCGACCACGTCGCGGTCCATTTGCCGCTGCTCAGCCCGCAACTTGGCCTTGACAGCCGTGGACGTTGCCTCGAGTGCACTGAGCAAGTTGAGGTTGCGGAAGATATTGTCAAAGTCTTCATCACCGTAGACATCGAAGAGCGCGTTGAGCGCCTCGGCGACCACTTCGAGATTGGAATCGTTCAGGCTCTGAAGCAGACAGCGGCCAACCACTTCGTTTTCTGATGGGTTCTTGCTCCGTCGGCCCACGCAGCCGATCATGCCGATCGCGTTCATGCGCGTTTCCATCGATGGCGACTGCAGCGCGCCACTCATGATCAGGTTGGCTTCCTCAGCGACAATTGGCAGATCCTGCTTCTCAGCAGTGGCACGGCGAAGCACGGACCACATTGCGGACGTACTGTGCAGTCAAAACACCAAGAAAGACAGCCGAGTTAGGACTATGTATGTCTTCGGTTGTTCCACCATTGCAAAGCACTTACGTGGCAGCCTCAATGTCGTTCGTCGATGTAGCGTTCTCGAAGTCAAACGTTTTGTTTGAGGATTCGTTCTTGATGTTGTTGTAGAGCGTGGAGAAGTGACGGAAGAGCTGCGGCAGCAAATTATCGCCCAACGAAGCCACTGGCAAACACTGCACCAGGTTGTTGATGGCATTGCACACGCGAATGCGCATTCGTTCGAAATCGTGAGCTGAAAGGTCGTCATCATCAAGGTGTGAGTTCATCAGAAGTGGCCCGATTCATCGGTTCACGCGCATTCTCACCGATCGACTTCACAGAAAGCGGAGGAATCGACACGAGACCCTGCAAGATGGCCACACACTGCTGCAGAATCGTGCTGGCGGCCAAAGCCTTAGCTGCAGGAGTGCCCGAAGCGGTGGACTGGCTGTCGGAGTCCATCTGTGCCGCTGCGTACTCTTCCATGGCATCTTCGTCGTCACTTCCCCATTCTTCTTCGTCATCAGCTGCACACCAAACTCGTGCGTCAACACAGCGACGACAATCATTATTAATCGCAACATGCGCCACTTACCATCATCACCCGTCGCAGCCAGTTCCGCCACCAGCTCCAATGCGAGCATGAGTGTCTGCACGCTTTCTCTCCACACGCGGGTCTTGCCCTGCGCCGCCACGATCTGCTGCTCTTTCTCTTCGGTCAAGCCGTCTTCTTCCATCACTTCGGTTTCTTCAAACGTCTTGAGCGACAGCCCCCAGCTCTCGGCTGCCTGTTGTGCCATCTGCACAGCGTTCACTGGGTCGTACGCCAGTGCGGACTGAAGCACGGGCAAGAGGCGGGCAATGTTGTCTTCCACCGCCATGATCGCCGGAATGTTCATGGCAATACCGACAGCGTGCAGCTTGGTGTAAAGCGCCACCTGTTCGCTCGTGATTGTCTCGCCCAGGATGGTCTGGTACGCCGCATTGCTGCCGAACACGTCGTTGAGCTTCGCGTTATCTTCCGTAATCGACAGCAGCAAACGCAGGGTCTCCAAGTGCAGCACCGCGTGTGTGCGGCCGTACTGTGCAATGATCATGATCGGTGGCAACAGGTTGCCACGCGTGAGCTCATTGATCGCTGCTTGGCAGCTCTCGCAGAGGTTCGTGAGCAGCGCCACGGCCTGCTCCAGCAACTGCGCCGCATGCAGGTCATTCTTCTCGAGCGTCTCTTGCGTCGCGTGCTCGGTGATGATCTTGATGAGCGGCGTGATCACGTTGTTGGCCGTCATCTCTTCGCAGATATCGATGCCTCCGGTGACGCTGATGTTACTGTGATGAACAAACGAATCAACCAACCAACTCATCAATCATTCGTCCATCAATCAATGCCCAAGTATGTGAACAACGTACCGCATGGCGCCGACGGCGTGGAGACGCACCATCTTGAGCGGATCCACCATGCGCGGAATGAGCTTCTTGAGCAGCCCGGCGTTCACCATCTTCTGCAATCGCACGCGGTTCTTCTTCTCGGATTCTTCATCGCTGGCGTCACCAAACATGGTCGCCAGCGTCACGCACGTGGCTTCACGGATCGAGCCTTCCAGCGCCACCAACTGCACAGCCACACCACCATCACCAATATCATCATCATCATCATCATCATCATCATCATCATCATCATCATCATCATCATCATCATCATCACAGGCTGCTTCCATCCACACAAGCACGTACGCCCTTGAAGAGCTGCGTTTCCTCGCCGCGCGTCAGGGCCTCTTCCCGGGCGCTCTCGGTCTCGGCGATGGTGGCGCCACCCGTAGGTGGCACCTGCTTCTTGTGGCTGGTGCTGCGCAACTTCTTGGCCTTGCCCATGGTCGTCTCCGCTGTCAATATCTCTTACGTGCCGTGCCGTGCCTTGCGTCGAGTCCACTTCCACGCCGCGTCACCAGCAGCGCAGCATGCTGCCCTTTCGGTCCAGCCAGTCAACACCACGCCTCCCAAGTTAAGGTGCGCCACACCAAGTATCGCCTCGTGGCTGCGTGGTCCACACCAACCGTACCTTGGGGATAGTGGCCAACACAATCCATCGAATAGACAGCAGTTCAACTTGCGCTTGCTCACTGCGACACTTGGCGCCGCACGTTCGAGTGGCCGAAAGCAAGCGCCGCCATTCCTTATCTCTCCTCCCCCCTCCCTGCATCATAATTATGCTGCCGTTCCAGCGCCACATGGCGCAGCGCATGCGCGCCTTCAGCACTGCCAAGCGCAACGCGCTGGTCGACCGGTTGGCTAACGAGCTCAAGGACATCGAGCGCGCGGGCACGTACAAGAACGAGCGCGTCATCTCTTCGCCGCAGGGCGCGGAGATCACGGTGCAGAGCAACCAGGTGCTCAACTTCTGCGCCAACAACTACCTGGGCCTGAGCAACCACCCAGACGCCGTGTCGTCGGCCAAGGACACGCTCGACTCGCACGGCTTTGGGCTGAGCTCGGTGCGCTTCATCTGTGGCACGCAGGACATCCACAAGCGCCTGGAGAAGGTCATCTCTGACTTCCACGGCACCGAGGCTACGATCCTGTATCCATCGTGCTTTGACGCCAACGCTGGTCTGTTTGAGGCCTGCTTGAACGCCGAAGATGCCATCATCACGGACGAGCTCAACCACGCGTCCATCATCGACGGCATCCGTTTGTGCAAGGCTGAACGCCACCGCTACAAGCACATGGACTTGGACGATCTGGAAGCCAAACTCAAGGCCACGCAGCACTGCCGCACGCGCTTGATCGCCACCGACGGTGTGTTCAGCATGGACGGTGACGTCGCGCCGCTTAAGGAGATCTGCGACTTGGCCGACAAGTACAATGCCCAGGTGTTTGTGGACGAATGCCATGCCACGGGCTTCTTTGGTGCCACTGGCCGTGGTAGCGACGAGTACTGTGGTGTGCAGGGTCGCATCGATATTATCAACTCGACGCTGGGTAAGGCTCTTGGTGGTGGCACTGGTGGCTACACGACCGGCCGCAAGGAAGTCGTTGACATCCTGCGCCAGCGCTCGCGTCCATACTTGTTCTCGAACTCGCTTGGCCCTCCAGTGGTTGGTGCGTCGCTCAAGGTGTTTGAGATGCTGAACGAGTCGAGCGAGTACGTGGATCGCATCCGCGACAACACGCACCGTTTCCGTGAACGCATGACCAAGGCCGGCTTCACGCTCAAGGGATCGTGGTACGTTTCTGTGTTGCATCCGAGTCTGCTCCACCAAAGTCTTAATCATCGTCGTGGATGTTGTGCAGGGATCACCCAATTGCGCCAGTGATGATCGGTGACGCTCGTCTCGCGTCCGAACTGGCTGACGACATGTTGAAGAAGGGCATCTATGTGATTGGCTTTAGCTATCCTGTACGTGATTTTTGTACCCGGATCGACTGATAGATTTTGAAGCTAACTTTCTTCGGTTTGATGGACGTCATAGGTTGTGCCAAAGGGCCTCGCGCGCATCCGTGTGCAGCTTTCGGCCGCCCACACGCGCGAGGACGTCGACAAGGCCGTGGACGCCTTCATCGAGTGCGGCAAGGCGCGTGGTATCATTTAAGTGCCCCCTGCCATGACTTTGACCAGAGACGGAAGGTTCTTATTGCGTTCGAGAATGTCTTGAACGACTGTACCGTTGGCAGCATTAATCCTGGGCGAACAAACACATTATTCGTTGTCATGGTTGCCAATCCCGAACGCGCCGTGACGCGCTCTTACGTTGCTGCCCAGGTGTACAAGCCTTCCGTTTCCTTTTTTTCACTCATTAGCGGGAATAAATTGTTGTCGCTGTTGACCAGCAGCATGCCAGCACCTCCGACAGTCTGCACTGCCCTGTACAAACACGGCATGGTCATCCGCTGCATATTGATTGCCCTCCTGCAATGCTCATCACGCACCTTAACTTGGTGGCGAATGAGCAACCACCTCTTTTCACAAGCACCACGGCTCGCGTTGCCAGAATCCCGAGACCTTGGTGATGGCACGCCGTCTCCAACGGATACGCTGCCACAATTCGATACGGCATGGTAGGGATCTTACCTCCAAACAGTGCTGGCAGCACTCGGAATATGAGCGTCGCTGTGGTGTCTGGAGAAATTGCCGTGTCCCGGAACCAGAATGTGAGGTCACGCGTGGCTTTGGCAGGATTCTGATGAATCGAAAGCACAATCGACAGTCAATGACAGCACCAACTCGCAAGAACAGAAAATACTCACCCGAGCAATGGCAAGCTCTTCGTTGGTGAGCGGCTTGGGCATCTCAGGAACTGCTGGAACGACGAGACCCGGCTGTTCCACCGCTAGTGATGCCACTAACATTGACAAAGTGTACGTGTCGTCAGTGACCAGAATTGCTGTGCTAGCCGAAAACAATCATAGCGTAATCCATACCCACGCTATCTTGTTCGAGGACTGACATGACCAACTCTCCATCGAGCTTGGATAGCATTGCCAGGGGCGCTTGGACATCCTCGATGTTCACAGGCACGTTGGTTGGGAAACGTCCTTCGCCTTTGACGTTGTTGATGATGAGCAACGCAACTGGCCGCGTCGTGTGAACTGCCTCGGCTTTCTCGAGGAATGAGCACCCACCACGGTACGAGATCCACGCAAAAGGAGTCTGCGAGGAGGACAGCGCTGACGGAATCTGCGGTGTGGTGCATGCAGTAATTGGGTCTGCCAGTGCCAGATGAATTTCATCAGTCCTCTTTGGTCTAGGACTCCATTGCGGGATATGCACTCGAGCGTGCCAGCCACTGAGCACTGCCGGCGCCAGAAATGAGACCGTCCAGTTCTCTGGTTTCAGACTGGCTGTGTCGACTGGAGCCGCGACAGACACAGCGGCACAGAGAAACACCATGCGCCGAGGAATGGACGTTTGGACGTACTCCTGTACCACCTCGTACGGCCCCATGGCCGACGTATCGACGTCGTTCAGCTGGATGAGTTGGTCCTTGGCGGCAATCACGTTGGCTCTCGCTGCGGGTAGCTTGGGCTCCAGATCGCTCACGACAGCCTTGTCCTGGACGCGCAGATCCCAGTTCAGACCAATGGGACCACGATTATCGAATATGACTTCATAGCGGAATTCTTTGCCTTGTTGGCGCTTTAGGGCGATGTCCGTGTGCGGTGTCATCTGTACACGTTCTCGCTCTTCCTTGTCGCGTCGCGCTTGTGCTTCAGCCTCTAACTTAGCGTTCTCGTCCGCCGCAATGCGCTCTTTCTCCTCAAGCTCTCGCTGCAGTTGGTCTTGCTTGAGCTTGACCATAGCTGTTTGCCACTCCGCGATTGCTGCCTTCCTCGTCGCTGTCGTTGGCTCCAGCTCAATCATCTTGGGATTCAGGATCTCGACGCGTGCAAAGCCCGAGAGTATGTTCACGTTCGAGTCTGCGCTGGGCTTGAACAACGGGAGAACAACGAAAGAACCAACGGGACGTTCGATCGCCTCCTGGAACGACGCCAGTGAGACGCGGACTCCGTCCACTGCTACGATCCGATCCGACACGTGCACGGGAGGAAAGTCGTGCTCATCTTGTGGCACAGTCCGCGACGTGCCGCAATCGCTAGCTGCCTCACCAGAGGCTGTCACGCTGCACGATGCAGTGGTCTTCCCTGCCAACACACGTCGCACCAAGAGCGCCGATGGATCCTCCTGGTGCTCCAGATCCAACCCATCACGCAGCACAGTCGGGAATGGCACCTGGAAGCGCAATGTGGTGTCGTCAGCGCTGTCCTCAGTCTCTGCGTGAACTACGCCACCGCGTGCATCAATCTGAAGCAATACAAGCGCCAGCAGTGCTGCATGCCGCAGCACGAATCGACTCCTTCGTCGCCGACTGCTCATCGCAACTGAACGGTCACATCTGAGCAGATCCTAGGTTGATTCGCGATTTCAATACATTAGACGAGAGCTAGTACGGGAAACCAGGCACAGTATATTACAGCAGACAACGGCGGTTCCCCTGAGAGCAAGAAAGAGAGAGAGAGAGAGAGAGAGAGAGAGAGAGAGAGAGAGAGAGAGAGAGAGAGAGAGAGAGAGAGAGAGAGAGAGAGAGAGAGAGAGAGANGAGAGAGAGAGAGAGAGAGAGCTGCCTAACGACGGAAATGGGATGATCTCTATGGCGGTGAGCGCGTGGTGGTGCCAGCGGGCAACAGGCGGTGGTTCTTGCCCAGCGCGTACGCGTTCTTGGGGTCGAGGAACGTGTCGATAAACTTCTGCGTCATCGTGTCGCGTGCCTTGAGGAGATAGTCCTTCTGCTGGCGCACAATGCGTTGCTTGGCGCTCTGCGGCGCCTGAAGACACACGATGATGGTGTTGTCGGGCACGCGTTCGTTGGCTTCCAGCACGACACCGCTGCCGATGACGCAGTTGTTGCCGATCACTGCACCAGCACACGCCTCGGCCTTTGGTTCGAACCAATTGCCGTCGCCAATTGCAGCCGCGCGGACGACGCAGCCTGACTCGAAGATGTTGTTGCGGCCGATCGTCATCGGCTCTGGGCCCACGTTCTCGAGGACGGCATGGTCTTCGACAATGGAGCGATCACCAATGGCGATGGGGCCAGCCGACGCCAAGACACGGCAGTTCGGATGGATGATGACCTGGCTGCCAATGACGATCGTGCCGCGCAGCTCGGCCTCCTCGCACACCGCGGACCCAGGTCCGATCGTCAGGTGCTGCGTGCTCATGGCTGATGCAGGGTTGTTGATGGCGCGTCCACACTGGATAATGACATATCTTCCTCTAATAGTGGCATACCGATTCACTGATGAATTGATGACACTATCCGGCTGGTGCTTGGCTTGTCAACGGATCATCATCATTCTCGCTCGTCGGTCACACGATGCGCGCGCGCGTGATCGATGGCAAGGCTTTGGCGGCTTTGCGGCGCGCAGCCATCGCGCACGAAGTGCGTCGACTGCGTGGGCAATATGGACGCGTACGTTGTGGTCTCTATGGATGGCATGAGCGCTGTCGTTGGGGCGTGGAGGCTGACAAATGGCTGTGTGGTGTCAGCCGCCTGCACTCGGGCTCATCATGGTTGGCAACCGCAAAGACTCGGCGCTGTACGTCAAGCACAAGCAGACAGCGTGCGCTGCCACGGGCATTCGATCCGTCAACGTTTTCCTGGACGAGCAGGTGCAGCAGGTGAGATATATTCCAAGTGATATGAGCAAGCGCTGCCTTGGGCAGGTGTATGCTGACACGCACTGCGTCAGACCGAAGTGATGGAGCAAGTGCGCAAGATGAACGCTGACCCGACGCTCGACGGCATTCTCGTCCAGGTACGACGAGTTGCTGTCTTTCTGGTGGGCCTTATCGCTTGAACTCACTTTGGCGCTGTTGCCTCAGTTGCCACTGCCTGCATCTCTCGACTCGGACGCGCTCATCGACCAGATCCACCCATCGAAAGATGTCGATGGTCTTCATCCGTTCAACGTTGGGGAGCTGTCGATGCAAAATAGGAGTCCGTACCTGATCCCGTGCACGGCCAAGGGCATCCTCGAACTGCTGGACCACGAAAACGTGGAGCTAGAGGGCAAGACCGCCGTCGTCATTGGCCGCAGCAACCTAGTCGGCAACCCTGTGAGTATGCTGCTGCGCAAGCGCCACGCCACGGTCATTCAGTGCCACTCGCGAACCGTCGACTTGGGCTCCTACGTGCGTCAAGCGGATGTGCTGGTCGTGGCGTGTGGTCAGCCGAACCTCGTGCCAGGCGCCTGGCTCAAGCCCAACGCCACCGTCATCGACGTTGGTATCAACTTCATTCCAACGGATCCTCAGACGATCGGCGAGCGCACGTACAAGATTGTTGGTGATGTGTGCCGTGACGCTGCTGATGTTGCAGGTGCGCTGACACCGGTGCCAGGTGGTGTTGGCCCGATGACGATCGCCATGCTGCTGCACAACGTTGTGTCCGCATTTAAGCGGCACGTCGAGCACCCAGCAGAAAATCACATAGCAGTAGGACGAGAACAAGAGGTGCATCGCAGCAAGAAATGCACGAGTGAATGAGGTTTGTAGTTGAGTCTCTCTGTGCGGTCGAACGCACTTCCTGACAAAGTTGTCGTATGTGCGGATCAGTCAGCACCAGCCTTTTTCCTTTGCCGGGCTCGTGGCAGCAGCATCTCGTTGATGAACTGCTCGATACGCTTGTACAACGGCACGTAGGGGTTGCAGATGACAAATTCGGTGAGCGCTGCAATGGCTTCCAGGAACTCGTTGTAGTCCACGCGCAGATCGTTGTCATTGACTACTTGTGTGTGCTCAGACGTATCGCGCTGGATGTTGGCTAGGATCTGTTTGAGAGTGTGCTCGGTCACGAACGTACCAATGAGTTTGCAATCGCGAGAGAAGATGGTGAACTCTTTGAGGTCGAGCGTCGACTGCTGCTCCCGCAACGTATGCATGGACGCATAATACCGAAACACGCGCTGCAGCGACGCCTTGTGTTTCTGGAACACGGTGCGCACCTTTGGAGCCGAGATCTCGGCGCGGAAGATCTCAGATTGCGACCGCAGCGCATTTGGCAGCACTAGCTGCTCCATCAGTTCGCGGAACCGTTCTTCTAACGGAATCTTGGAATACTTGGCCGCTGCCAGTCGGATGACGACATCAACAAACTCGAGACCAACCATTTCGCGTGCGCCAAGATCAAAATTGACGACGGCTGCTTCCAGCTGGCCAAGTGGATCCAAAGGCGCGCCATCGGCCGTCACAACTGACGCGGCGTGAGCCATCGCACCCAGCACTAGCTCTCGAGGAGTGTTCGGAGAGTGAAACAGTGCGGCACGATACAAAAATTCGGCAACGACTGGAGGAAATTTTTTGTCGCAGATGCAGCAGTCTTTGACAAACTTGTTGTACTCGGGCAGACTCATGTTGGCAACGCTGCCAGCGCCACCGCTGGCGCTGTAGTGCTTGAATATGTCATGTAGATCCTTGCTGAACGCGCTTACGACTAAACGCACAGCTTCAGTGCGCTGCAGAACCTCGCGTTCAGGAATGATTGGCATCGTCGAGACCGACGTGAAGTGCAGCGACATCACGGGCAACACCAAAGCAGCAGCGGCCATGGCCCCGGGCACCGGGATGACACGAAGAGGTTTGCTGTGGAACTCCTGTTCGTTCTCTGCCATCAGAATCTGCCGCACCGTTGACACGTCGACGAATGAAAAGTTGCGGATGCGTTCCTGGAACCGCTCGTCAATAATGTTGAGCGATGGTATTGTGTTGGTGCTGCGGGCGTTGAGGCAGCTCCACGTCAGATGGAGGATCTTGTACGCGACCTGCGACAACGCGCTCGAGCCTTCGTTGGACGCGATGGCAATGCTTGACAACTCACTATTGAGTTGTTTGAATAGGGTCTCGCACGTACGCATCTCTTTGAGCAAGTGGACGACCATGAGCGAGTCGTAGTTGTCCTGCATACGTTTGACCTCGAGCATTAGGCTTCGGACGCGCTTCCAGGACGTGATAATGTTAAGAAACTCGCCACGTTGGCGCTCGAGGTTGATCTTGCGCACGGATCCACTGTAATGGCAGAAGATGATTAGAATCAGATCACGGAAATGTCACAATCCAGTGGAGTCACAAAGTCACGTACATGGAGGAGCCGAAGAGCATGGCCACAAACGCTACGTTCTCAGTGACGCTGCCCGCATGGATGCTGTCACTTGTCACCACCTGCGGCAACTCCGGCTGCACACGCGAATGGAACTCGGCTATACACTTGAGGCGCTCATCTGAATCAATCTCGTGGACCATCTGAAACCCATCACACACGATCAGAATTGTCTACTGTACCATGGTTGCCTCCAGTATGAGCGCGATGCTGCTCACATTTCTGTCGAACCAAGTTGGGAACAAACGGTGAAGTAGGAAGCCGTAGCGTCGCCCATCAGTGAGATCGCTCGTGAAATTCTTAACAGTGCGATCGCTTGGCTTTTCGGCACATGTCGACATTTGGAGGTTCATCCGAAACCATGATAACAGAAAAGCGTCGATTGGCATCTGTGCGAGCTCCTTGACGCTAGACGGCTTCATCGGAGGTGGCTGCGCAAGAGAAAGAGGAGAAGCACCTCCTGCGGGGTACCCAGAGTTCATGGGAACGACGCTTTTCCGTCTTGACCCAATGTCTTCTGCAATTGCTTCGTCCGAGCTCTTATACTTTTGTAAGTTTTCCGACTGAATCTGCATTGAAGTAGCAGCACCGTATGAGCAATCGACAAACACGACCACATGTATCACGTGGATATCACACCATCTCCATCAGGTTCTGGAGGACACTGCCATCGAGTTGGTACTCGAGTGAATCCATCACGTCCTTGGACATCTGAATGGCGCTCGACTCGACCATCCGTGCCATCCCAAACATGGCTTCGAGCAGCATACGGTTGACACGATCCATCTTATCATCATCTTGCGTCAATAGCGTGTCAATGTGTTCGAACTGCATATCAGGACGACGATGGCCTTGGGCAGACGAGGGATGATGGTCGCCAGTACTGTCATCATGCTCGACGGCTCCGCCGCTTTCAAGCCGCTCGATCCGCGAGAGTAGCTGGGCATTTGATTCCGTAAGGCTTTCTATGATCTTCGAGAATGACGCGATCTTCGCCTCAGCTTCACCAATCAGCACGTCTTTGCGGCTTAATGATGCCGCTGTAATGGAAAGCATTGTCTGATATTCAACGCTTTCACGCTGGTATGCCCGGCGCAGCGCCTCGATACGCCAAGCACGAAACAGTGCAGTCAAGTTCAGTTTCCGTCCCTTGCGGAACATGCGGATCTTGAGCTGCAGCGCCAATGATAACGAGCACGTCGATGAGCGCAAATGAATCACAAAGTGATGTAGCGTCGAAGGTCCTCAAGCATCGCACTCACATTGCGCATATCTCGTTGTGACGCGACAGCGTGCTTCCATGCCCGAAAATTCATACGCATGGCCTGAAGATTGTTTCGGCTTTGACGCGCTTCCAACACCTTTTCGATCTTACCTGGAAGTTTGAGCTTACTGTGCATGGACTTTTCTCGACTTTCAAAGTTGGCGAGCAGGATTTTGGTGTTCTTCTTCAGCCGTTTGTACTCCTACCAATGACAGCAATACGTTCGTGGCCTGTGAACATGCTCCTGCCAAGGCGAACTGATGAAGCAGACCGCTCTCACCACAAAGTACGGCACACGGTGCTCAAACCCGTACTTCGCATCTCGACCTGACTCAGTGCCCGTGCTCGGAAGAAAAATAGCGTCCAGTAGCTCGTCATGAATGCGCCGCAGGAAGTCGCCACCACTGCCCTCGCCGTGATGATGAGTGTGGTTGTTGTTGCTAGCCTCCACGCTGTGGACATACTTGTGCAACAGTTGGCAGCAAACAGTAACGAAAAACCGATTGGGTGCCTCAACCCACGAGGCCATGCGCTTGGCCTCGCTCAGCTTCATTTCGCAAAAGAGCGACAGCGACGAGAAGCCGTCCTCACCGGCGTCCACTGACCATTTGCTCAGCATGAGCTGCGATAGCTCACCATTGTCGTCTGTCAGGTCCAGTGCCGGATGCAAGATGCAGAACTCGTCAGGATGTGAGGCCTCGAGCCGTTGGAGGTCCGTCACGTTGCGTTTCGCCATTCGTGGCAGGCGAGTCGAGTCAAGCACCTGCACGGTAGAATTGTTCACGCGTGGAGCCACCACACGCTTCGGCGTGTACGGTGGTGCACGTGGCGACGAGAATCGACCACCGTTGCTTAGCGGTGGTTGTGGAGCGCCTGGGCTGTCACACAGGCTTCGTGGCACTCGTGGACGCTCCGGTGCGTGCCCTCGGGGAGACTCTGCATGCTCCTTAACAAACAGATGTAGCTTGGGCACAACCGAAGACGAGTGGTGGAGCGAACTCGGTTCCATGGAGACCGCCAGGTGCTCGTGTTGCCGTTCTCACGCCACGGCGTTGACGGTCGCTTCATCGCAGCACAGCACACGCCCAAACAGGGCCAGCGATAGCTCAATTAAATATCTTGCTCGCAAATAAATAGTGACATGACCGCAGCGCCCGACGCGTCAAGGCGTAAACGCGCGCTGCTCGCTGGGGCCGATGACGACGCTGATCGAGGCTCGCTCCGTGTGTTGATGGCTTGAGGAGCCGCGTGACTTGGGTGTCAACACCTCGACGTAGTCGGCATTCTCGCCCTGGTGGCTGCTGTCGGGTGTGCCCACGCTGACGCACGTGTGCAGCTCAAGCTCATGCTCCACGACAGGGTCCTGGACGAGCTCGCGCTGGTGGCGCCAACCGCTCAACGTGAGCGCAATCTTGCGCTGAGCACGACGTTCCTCGAGGCGGCGGCTCTGCGCGTCGCGCTTGCTGATGCAGCGCAGACGCAAGATGACGACGCCCACGAGCACCCCAATGAGAATCGCCAACACCTTGACGCCAATGGCCGATTTGGGCATTTCGTCGGCGCACTTGGCTTCGAGTGGCGACAGGAATTCACAGAGCAGTGGGCACACGCATCCATCCGAGCCCTTGCAATCGCGGGAACGGCCCGGCAGGCGACACTTGGAGCAACTGGCATCGTTGTTGGTGCAGTACTTTGGAGCTGTCGTGGCATTGCTGGTGCTGTTGTCGCCGCTCGCGACAGCGGAGCACAGTCCAGTGGTGGTATCGAAGGTGCATCCCTGCATGAACAGCAGCAGCACATGGTGAGTATTCGCATTGATCACACACATCAGCCAAGGAATCGCACCTCGGTGTGCACGCATTCGTAGCACTTGGGACGGAAGCTGCATTTGCCATTGCGGGCGTCCGTGTTAATCGCCTCGCAGCGGTCCTTTCGTGGCACAACAATGGCGTTGTCAGCCTTGAAGCTGCCAGAGCTGCTGCCAGCGAGCTGGTGGGCAGCGGCCATGGACGATGTGCTTGCTAGGAACGCGCTGGCCAAGACAGCCAGGAGCACGGCCTGGCCATGCCAGGGACGGCGGCGACTGGCGCGGCGGTGGCGCGAGGGCAGTGATGGCGCTTCGGGCATGGCGGGGTTGTTCGGGAATGACGCGACCATGCAAACAGCGCAGCAGCGCACGCGCGTCCACCACACGCACGCAGGTTCTTGCGGTTCTCGCTTTGACTCCTCCGTCATCTTCGATTCCAGGGGTGCAACCCTTCCCCGCCGTCAGTCAGACCTCATTTGAGAGATGACCTAACAGGGTAGTGCATGTCATCCACCAAAATCCTATGGCTAGGCCGCCGTCCACTGGGGGCGTCGCCCCTCCTCCCGTCCACCCGGCGGCGATTGCTTGTCACATCTTGTTTGTTCAGAACCAATGGCGTAGCAGGGACAGTCATGCGAGTTGTGGTGAGCGTGGTGGTGTATGTCGCGCGTTGGAGATTCGACACCTGGACGGCGCCGATGGAGGTCCTCTGCGAGTTGCACTGGCTTGTGGCCTCGACGCCACGGGTTGTCGCGAATGCCAGCTCCTCTGTTGGCACACCGCCAACATTCCACGCGACATGGCTCGAGGGGGCTGCGTTGAGTTGCTCAGCGTGCTGGTATCACGTGCGAGCTGCAGATTTGATGTCGCTTGTGGGGACACCCTACCTCGATGACATGCTCAAACTGCTAGGAGGCATTCCTGGCGCTTGCTTGTGCAGCAGGCCGATATTACTCACGCCACTGGCTGTCATGAACGAATCACACATCACAGGGGCGGGTGGCGGCAGCGCCAGTGCGGGTGCTTCCAGCGCTCCATGCTGCCAAACGGCACAATGCAGCTGTGGTCAATTGATCGCGATGCTCTCTGTCCATGCGCGTGTGTGCACACACGCAGGTGTGTGCGTGTGAGCGAGTGTGGCAGGAACTGGTCGGCATCGCTCTGACCAGCTCCTGCAAGCGTGCATTGACCGCAGATTCGCCATTCCCCGTCTTTTCTCCAGCAAGGATCGATTCGTCTGCACCGCCTGGGTGCATGCATCAGACGCCAAACACTCGACAATCACATCTTTTGAGACTGGCAACGGTTTGGTACGTCACTGCTGCATATTTTTCACAAGAGGCTACGATAGTTTGGGGGCTACAGCGAAGTCGTCGGCGGAGCAGGATCGGACAACTGCGATTGCTTCGGCGGCGCGTCCAAATTCTCTTCCGACTTGACGGAGTCGATAGCCTCGATGTAGATGGACGCGAGCTCCACCTCCTGTGGAGTCGTCGCCTCTTCTTCTTTTGATGCCTGGGCGTCAAAAAAGAACCCTGCAAGTTCCAAGTTGCCAAAGCGCTGCTGGTGCTCTTTGACGTTTTCACGCCATTCGGCCAAGCCCAGTGCCATGCCGTTGTCTGCACGATCACGGCGATGGCGACCGCTGCCACTAAGGGAAGACGACAACGAACTGTCGCTCCGTCGTCGCCAGCGCAGCGCACAGCGGGCACCGCAGCACAGGAAGATGGGGGCGATAATGCTGAAGCCCACAAGAATGTATGAGAACTGCTTGAACGATGACTGACTTGTGCATTGGAGGGGTTCATGTGATTGCAGCTCGCATATTTGAACGCAGACGCATCCATTTGCACCAACACACACGTCGGTGGTCGAGGTGGTTGAGCGACATTCAGCGCAGGCTGCGTCGTCAGCAGCGCAATACGTGTTATTTGAGCCCGTGAAGTACTCAATGCCATAGCTGGATGCATTTGGTGGGATTCGAGTCTGGGAGACGCATTTGCCCGTGGTGGACTCAAGCGCACAATGCTGCGGGGCATCGACAGAAGTGGCGACGTCAGCATCAGGATGTGCCACTATGAACCCAAAGCAAAACATCAACACAACGTACGGAGCGTCCAAGACATTCCGGGCAGGATACGTCATAGATGCAAGAACCACGCGTCGCTGACTGCGCGCACGAGTCGTAGGGATCCCAAACGGTGTAAATTCTTCGTGCGACCAACAGTTCAGCAGCCGCTGGACTTGCCACCTGCGGTACTGAGCCCCACACCAGTCTATACTGAACTTCAATGACAGCATCTGCAACATTCACTATTGTGAATATACCGAATGCGATACGGAACTACAAGGTACACAGTAATACTACAAGGTACATTATCGTGGTCTCAAAGGCCTAAAAATCCCGAGTCCTGTTCCGAGCGTGGCTAAACATACCATTACTCAGAACGCAGATTCTCGGGCTGCGTTCGATGCGCTGTTTCTCAAATTCTGTTTGGAAAATTCGGCTATTTGTTGGTCAAATTCTGTTTCGTGAAAAGTGGTTCAATACGGAAATTCTGTGGGAATGTCCGTGTCATTCCGAATTGTATGGTGCGATCGCTCTTGAATGCATTAGGTTAGAGAGATTCCGTCGCCATCAGTGCTGATCACGACCGAGCGGAGGAAGATGGAGGGCGGTGCGTCGACGGGCAGTGCGTCCTCTTCAGAAGACGACGACAACATCGTCACTGCGGTACTGATGTCGGGACCGTACCTTCGGGCGGGGTATGTCATCGAGCCCCATCACAATTCCATCTTGCAAGGGGCAAGGTATTACCAGGAGCTGTGCGATTCAAACAATTGTTATCATTTCTATGAGTCTGCCCGGATGCGCCTACCGACGTTCCAGTCTCTGCTCAGTGTGTTAGAGCAAACGGGCCGCGTGCAATATACAGCAACAATATGCAGCGGGGAGAAGCTGATGATGTGCATCCTCGTTTTGACAAGGTGGCAACAGAGCGGGTCTACTGTGTCGCACGTTGTCAGCGAGGTGATGTCAGCACTATTTGCACTGGAGTCGGAGGTGGTCAAACCACTAGTAAGCAAAGCACCACAACTAATACGCTCCTCAGCCAAGTTTTACGATTGCGTCGGTGCGCTCATAAGCGCAATGTTGCTGTGACGAAGCGGCGTTCAAGATCCGCGCTTCAAGGTGTCACAATGTGCATGGCTGCCTGAAGGGGGTGCCTCGCTCTTCGCTCTACTCTGACTTCACACTGGTAGCCTGTCGCAATCCTTCGCGTGGGATGTGTTGTGGAAGCACTCGCTGCTGTTGCTGTTTGGTGAACGCGTTTGATGGACTTCGTCTTCTGCGACGCCCTCCAGAAGGTTGCTCTGCCGAGGATACTTCGACAAGACAAAGGCAGGTACGTTGTAGGAGATCAAGTATTTCACGTGGAGATCAAAAGTGGTTATCTACTGATCGAATATTCCATTAACCGTCCCGCCGACGACGAGGGTTGGTACTGCCGAAAAAACTTTCCGGCAGTCAAAAAGTAGGCTCTGTAAACGATCAAGCGCTGTGGAACACCTCCCGCCTCCGCAAGACTAAAGAAACTATACCAGGCATGCATTTGCTTGATGATAGCGGGTACAAGACATTTTAGCATCTGCTGACGCCTTTTCGAGAAGTCGAGGCGGCATCCAATGCGGCCAAGCGTCGGTACAATTACATCCATTCAAAGACTCACACAACCGTTGAATGTGGTTTTGGTATATTGAAGAATCTGTTCGCGATCGTACTAGGGAAGGTTAGAAAAACACCGGCCAATATCGCTGGTGCTGCATGATATCCTCATTGATCTTGGTGATGAATGTATTATCATTGGCCGTGATCCAAGTCCAACACCAGAACCGAATGAATGTCGACTGAGCTACGAAGATAAGCTTAGCCTCGTCCAGGGTATTGCGAAGCAAAATGATATCTTGGAATGCATCGCTCATTTATATATCCGTACGTCACATTAAACAATATATGTACATCTGCACACATCAACACATATAGTCCTTACGTTAGTTTACTAAGGCTTCAAGGAGAGCTAGCTGCAAGGAGAGCTAGGCTCTTTGGTGTCGACTGGTGTGCCGGGGGATTCTGGCGCTGACTGTCATCTCCATCGCTGTCGCTGACGCCGTGGTTCGCATCGGCCAAGCATCGGCGCTCCTGGCGATGCCTCCATGGCGTTGCGTGCTTCCGAGAAGGGTGTTGGTGAAAGTGCTGCTTGTTCTGTTCTGAGCTGCTTATTCTCTGACCTTTGTGCTGTTCCGTGCTGCTTTAATGTTGACCACGTTGCTGTTCCGAGTTGCCCCACGCTTGACTCCCGACCTCAGGACAGAACAACTTAGACCAGGGCCAAAGGTGGTCCAGGGGTACTCTAGATATCAATTTATGCAGTGCTTGAGCAGACGATGTAACATAATTACTAGAGCTCAAGAGCAAAACGTGCAGATTGGGTCAACAAGTGCGGTGAAGTAAGCATGCAGTGTCGGTGAGCAGAATTTGACAGAGTCAATGATTCCTTCCATCCCCGTCAATGTAATGCACGACATACCTGCAAAGAATGTCGCTCATCGCATAGTGGCATCGTAATTCAAGTGCAAAAAGCCTTACCATTCCAAATTTGGCTGAGCTATCCATCAACAAGCAATGGGGATTATCCTCAAGATTCGGACCACAAGACCCCTTCAATGTGACCAATAACCCATGCAATGTTATACGTCGGACGATTCCGACAATATACTCTGGGACAACGTAATATTTTCGGGGGCTCGCCCGTGCGGGCCCAGCCGACCGCTGGAGATCGAGCGGACCCACAACACTGTCCAGAATTCATAAATCTATTTGTCCGCGGAGGCGCTAGGCTGATCATGACCAAACCTGTCGGCGTCTCCAAACAACTATGTCGGGAATGTAGTTCTACAGGTAATATCATTCATTGTAGAGGTATTGCATGGTCAGAACGGTCCGACAGGGTCCGAATATGTACAGTATGGTAGAAAATCCTATAAATCCACAGCCTCATTTCCAATTCTGCCCTGCATTGGCACAACATCCTGATCACCATGCGTCAAGAAGCCCAGACCGACACAACCACCTGTCGGACTCGTGCGATGAAACAATGCCGGAAGATCCCCGTGCGATCCTCGATGTGGCGCGACCGAAAGATTGGGTAAATAAGCTATTATACTTCTGGTAGTCGGTAGATATGTTTCGGTATATGTACCCTACCAATAGCCTCTCTTAGTTGGTATAGACGAATGGGACAGGATATCGAGTTCTAGAGGTTCGGGGTCCAGCGTAAACAGATCAATCAGAGCCAAACTTTCCCGCAACCAGAGAAGTCCCTCGCCCCTCCAAGAGACCTGAGCCCACCGCAGAAGGCCAGGCAAAGCAGGCGAGCGCGACAAGAACCGGAAGACTCTCATCAACCCCCCGTGACTAAGCTGAGGACACGTTAATTAAGCGGAACTGAAGAACAAGAGCGTCTATTGACGACGGAGTAAACTTGATCTCCTACAACGTACCTGCCTTTGTCTTGTCGAAGTATCCTCGGCAGAGCAACCTTCTGGAGGGCGTCGCAGAAGACGAAGTCCATCTAACGCGTTCACCAAACAGCAACAGCAGCGAGTGCTTCCGCGACAAGACTCACGCGTGGATTGTGACGACCGAACCCATTCGCGGTCTGGGTACACAGTGTGAAGTCAAGGAGAAGGTCAAAGAGAGTGAGGCACCACCCTCAGGCAGCCGCGAACCTTGTGACGTGAAGAAGCGCGATTCGAAGACCCGCCTCGTCACTACTGGTGCGTATGCCCGGATCCTTCAGCCAAGACATGGGAAAGAACTTGGAAAAGAAGCCCCTTGCTGTTGCAATCGTGACACCGGACTCCGCCGGTGTCTCACGAGAAGATGAAGGAGCAACGGCGTCGATACCCCTCGGGCGTCCGCCACTCGCGAAGCGGCGGGTGCCCGAGGTCGAACAAGGCTTCAATTGCTCGAACATCGGAGAGACACCAAAAAAATAAAGATCTTGAGGTTGATGTTGATGGATTTTACAAATTGGAGCCAAAAGAGTTTGATATCTTCGGACAGCATGATATTAGCCTCGTTGCTCAGGATGTTTTGAATGCCCGATATGACGATCTTGAAATGTTCACCCCCAATAAAGGATAAAAAGCAAAAGATAAGGTCTTGATAGATGACGTTCAGCTGAATCCTAAATACGATCGCATTTCCATACGTTAATATGAGTATGATCAAGAAACTGATTGATCGTATAAAAGAGCTTGAAGACAACATTAATCAATGAATATAACTGATAAGAAAATATGGACCTATACACGACTATAAAGTCTAAACGCAAAGACAAAAATATGATGCTGTATTTTATGATGATATCGTCATTTTCCTCCGAGCTATAAGACCAAATGGAATTCAATATGAAAAATATCACGATAGAGCTCGTAAAGCATTTAAACAATATGATCACAACGTTAAAACGAAGAGAACGATACTATATGCGATATGGATTAACTGTAAAACCATTCACGTCTGATTGGTTCTCAAAAATATATCTGTGGTACGAATCCAAAGTTTAGCGACAAACAGCTCCAAGATACTGTACGAACTGACCCCATCCAAAAAATTATCTTCGAGGAATTGCTAAATTTCAGGAATTGACCCAATCAGAATTTCTTGTGTTCGTAGCCAGCGACAATACTGAACATCTTCACTACATACATCTTCGATCGTTTGATTCTTGTATTTTCCGAAAGTCTAAATACTACTCGTATTTTCCGAAAGTCAAAATATATTTGAAGCCTATTTCAATTGAACTTTTACGAACTTTCAACCGCGAAAATTCGGAATCTTGAAATCTACAGGAATGTATACTGCTCCACGATACGGTCTAGAACCTGTATTACACCTATTATAATGAATGACGTATATTTTACCTGCAGAGTCTTTACTAAACCGACATTAAGTGATCGACTCAAATTACAAACCAATAAATCGGATTCCTTGCAGTTTAAATCACTTTGATGAAGTAGTTTTTTCTATTGCTAATCCATCTTGCTAAACCAATATATATAGTCGGGTGTGCCTATATCCTAGTCATAAAAGTATTGGGACAATTTGTTGATTATGATAATGACTCCATTCTCCATTGACATGATTTAGCAACCGCGTTGTACATTTTTTCATTGGAGAGAATTCCAATATCGGCAGATTAACTGAATAATTTCACAAACCCGGCAGTCGGCAACCGCCATATGTTGATTCAGCTAACAGGCAAGCATTGCTGAGCATTGCAGAGTTTGCGGGCGCAAGAATGGATGAGTGGTCGTCAGTCAAGGACGCCGCTCAGCACTTCCACGAGCTGTGCACATTACAGGGCAAGTCCTGCAAGCTCGACCCGCTATCCGGTGGCAACAGGAAGATTCTCGTTTGTAATTCAAGCACTCCATGTCCGTGGGTCGCCGTCATTACGAAGAGGAAGCAGGGCAACACTTCCAGATGGAAGCTCAGCACCAAGTCAATCCTGGATCACGAGAACAGCACGGCCTCAGTGAGACCCCTCACTCGTGTCATCACAAAACTTGCAACATGCACAGCAGCGGTGGTAGCGGATCCTTCCATCCGTGTTCGTGCGCTTCGCACACAAGTCCAGATCACGGAGGGTCTCGACGTGCCTGCCCGCACTCTTCACCGAGTCAAAGACAGCATTTCGAATCTGTATCACCGCGACACCATTGAGAGAAGCTACCGACTCATCCCCGACTTCATCGAGGAGATCAAGCGTGTCAACGCAAGTTTTGCATGTGCTTCGTACGAAATGGACGACAATGGCCACTTCTGCCGCGCTGTCCTCATTCC
>NSDO01000092.1:170392-190454 GCA_002286825.1 Lagenidium giganteum
CGTGGTTCTTGCGTCACATCGAGGTTGCTGGGTACCCACTGCAGCATACGCCACTGTTTTGCGACCGCCACACAGGGCTGGTCGCCGCTGGTGCCAACTGGCTCAACCTTGTTCATTGCACAAGACACTTGATTGGTAATGTGCGAGGATCTCATGGCTTGACCAGAATTCAAGAGAGGCACGTTTGGGACGCGCAAGCTGCGGAGGACTTCCAGGAATATGCTGACGCACTCACGATGTTGCACGACCTCAACGCGGATGCTGCTTGTGCTTTCCGAAAGATTCCACCATCAGAGTGGTGTGTGTGGGCAAATGCAAATCTGCCGCTGTACGGATGGCGAACATCGAACGCTGTGGAGTCCGAAAATAGCAGAGCATTGAAGGCCAATGCGCCCCGACTGCAGACACCTTATGGTTTCTTGAAGGTTATGATGCAAGATGCCTACAACCGTCATCTTGCGGCCATATCACTGAAAGACAGTGGTCACGCGTTGACCTCCGCAGCACAACATCGCATCAACAAATGAAAGAAGCCTGTCGGTGAGTACGGTGTCGCCCCGTCAAGTGATGATGTCTACTTCGTCCAGAACGCCAAACGCGTGGGTTCGAGGGAGCGGCGCGTGAATCTGGCATCCCACACATGCTCATACAATTCTCTCTTTCAGACTGGGTTGCCCTGCGTCCATATCGCGGCTGTTCTCGAGGAGAAGAAAGAACCCGGACGTATCTATGACTTCTGTGCTCCGATCTATTCCACATACGTGTAGCGTGGCTGCAAACTCTGCAATGCTCAGCAATGCTTGCTTGTCAACTGAATCAACATATGGCGGTTGCCGACTGCCGGGTTTGTGAAATTATTCAGTTAATCTGCCGATATTGGAATTCTCTCTTTTTCATTGCATGATCTAGCAATATCTATCAAGTTGTCTTTGCGTTCAATATACTGTACTGATTTATATTGGTACCCGTATATTTCTAATGCTATCATGGATTGCAAGCCAATAATTTACTGACCTCTTCATTCATTTCATGCATAATCTCACGATCTCGCTTGTATATTTATTCAATTTATTCTATGATTATATTTTACACGCAATTTTTGTCTGGTTATATATACCATGGATATCAAGTATGTTGATGACAAAGTTCCCGACCCAATTCATATCGACGAAGACTATTATAAAAAGAAGGAACCTAAGCCTATCCTAACTGAAAGACGGAATATCACAATTGATGATAAAGAGGTTTGGAAGACGTCGAACCGAACAAAGATAACTTTTAAAGATTTGCTCCAAATATATATTCGGGAAAATAGTTTCAATTGGTATATTTTATAAATATCCAATATTTGTTCCAATTGAATTAGTTTCATTTAGTTTAGAATACATCCAATTACTAAACTCCGTAATATGATCAAGTATCCTCGTTCCGCTTCCGCGCCTCGCGCTTGGGGTTGTAGTAGAGCACTCCGTCACCACTGAATTCGTACACTTCCGCCTCTTCGCGAATCTTCGTAGTTCTCTCTTGCTAATTCAAATATCCCGTCAAGATAATCTTTCTATCTCCGAATCCAGGGTTCGTTGTTTTGAGCTAGAGTGATGCGATGACGACGCTCAGCCTGAGCTCGAGTCAGGTCCTCTTCTGAGACTTCAGACAGGCGTGTCTGTCATCGAGTTTGACCCGCATAGATCTCCATATCGCCCCGGTCCGCCATCCACAGTGCGCGCACATGAGGCATCGGCTCTATCCTTTCATCATCGCACTGTTCTTCCGCATGAAGTAACTCAGGCAAGCTATTCATCACTTCCAAATCCCTTCGTTCAACATTTGCGCTGACTTCTCCTGTTGCTTGATCCAGCATCGCCTTCCTAGTCAAGAATCGGCTGCAGAATTGTACTTCCGGGAGACGTGGACAAGCTGAACATCCTCAAATCGGGTCATCAGAGACTGTACATCTTGCAACCAAAGCTTCAGATTCGGCTGTTCAGGACGCAGTTCTCCGTTTGATTGCACGATCACCAGTCGCGAGTCACCACAAACTATCAGCTTCTTCACTCCAGCTTCAGCAGACACCCGCAACGTCTCGATCAGCTCGCAGTACTCGCTGTCATCGACAGCCATTCCTTTGCCAAAGTAGTATCGTGCTGTGACAACCTTCCACTCGGGGAGCTTCCACAAGATCATCGCAAACGATCCAACCTTCGGCTCCTTCAGCTTCACGGCTCCGTCAAAGGTAGCCACAAACCCTTCGGTCTACCTACTAAGCACAGGCATTGGTCTAATTATCGGCACACTTTCTTGAGCTCTCTGCGGCGTGATCGACTTCAGATCTTCATCAAACCTCTCCCAAGGCACAATAGATGCTGCGACAAGTCCAAGTAGTGCATCCGATGTCTTCAGACACTTCACGATCTTCAGCGTCCAAGGTGACAGCATAATTGCCCATTGAACAACAAGTGACTTTGAGGTAAATAGCCACTTCAATGTCGAATGGCGGGTGTAGATGGTGATTTCCCGCCCGAGCAAAACCTGACGTCCAGCATCCAGAGTACGCAAGAGCGCTAGCACCTCCTTTTCTTGTTCAGGGTATCTGGATTCAGGGTCCTTGAGGATTCGGCTGGCAACGCGAACAGGGTGTAATAATCCTTTGTGCTCTTGACAGGTAGCCGCTCCAAACGCCCACTTGTTTACGTAGATGATGATTGAGAACGGCTGACTTCGTACAGCATGGCGAAGCATTGGCGCATCTGCTAGCTTCTTCTTCAGGGCTTCGAATGCTACCTTCGCCGCCTCAAGTTCTCTCCAGACTGCAACTGTGCATCGGTAAGCTCGTACAGGGTGCTGCATATGTTGTGAAGTTCTCAATGAACCGGTGATGATACACCAAACGCCCGATGAACTTCTGTGTTCTAGGAAACGGCATACTCATAATGCCTTTGAGATTCTTCGGTTTTGGATGCAAACCTTCACGAGCGATTCATGCGACAAGAACGCTTTGGGGAACGAGATAGTGATACCCCAGTACCGGTACGAGGTAAGTAGAGTCTTGAACATAATGCACGAAGTCGTCCAATCTCCAGCTATGAACGTGATGTCGTCTAGGAATGATCTTGGCTCAATCACGGGAGTCGCTGATTTCAGTTCGGTTTGACCTTAATGGAATACATCCGCCTTCAATAAGACATCAAAATCGGATGGATCAGCGGATGGTCAGACACCTTGATCTGCTGCAGCTCTCCCAGTGTGAGTCCGACAACATTGGTGGCAAATCTAAGCGCCAAGCAAATCCCCACAAGCTGTTATCGATGATCTGATGGTAGATCTGAGGTGCGTTCTTCAAGCCTTGTGACATCCTCAACATCTCAAAGTGACCTAGTGGGCAGATAAATGCTGAGATCTCACGTGCACTTGCTGTCATAGGAATTCCTTAGCAGCCACTGGTATTATCCATCGACACGAACCACATTGTCTTCTCAAAGTTGTCGAGCATGTCGTCGATGAGTGGCATCAGGTACACCATCAGCGCGGTAGGTGAGTTCACCAGCCGGTAGTCGATGCACAGTCTGATGTCCTTGCCCTTCTTCTTGATGACAATAACAATCGGAGAGGCCCACGCAGATTTCGAGTGCTGCATGAGCCCAGCTCGTAGCGACCCCTTCAGTAGCTCGGCCAGCTAGGTCATGTGTTCCGGAGGTACTCTGCGTGCAACAACAGCAAAAAATTTGGCGCTTCCCGCAGTCAATGCGGTTCGCTCGTCTTCACTCTTGGCACCTTCATTTCCTGGCGCTTCAACGGCTTCAACATCAGCTCCAGCCTCTTCCACAGTCAGTGCGGTTCGTTCGCTGCTGTCAGCGGCTACCTCGCCAACGTCAACATCTTCTCTTTTCATATGAACTTGTGCGGCATTCTCCTTCAGCTTTTGCTTTTTCTTTTTCGTTGTATTTCCTTCTCCTCCCTCACTTGGAACTGAACGACCGACGCGTAAGTCTGTGTTCGGCAGCCGCAGTTGTATCAGTTTAACTGTTGAAGAAACGGATCAGCTGACATTTCACTACTCTTCATCTGTTTCGACGCCTTGAGCACATTCCTTGCATAGTGGACGCAGAGACGCACAGGATGACCCCGTTACCATAGTGGAACACGTCATCAGTTCGAAGCAATCCAAGCGATCGTGACCTGACTTTCCACGATGAGTGCAGATACGTCGATCGTCACCCGAGCCTCGCTTCTCTTCAGTCTGGTTCACACGGGTCTGTCGAAGGACTTCTCACGCTTGTCCTCTTGCTGCCTCCACCACTGTGCTCATCATTTCATTTCTGGTCTGGCAGCTTACACCTCGAGAACTCCCAAGACAGCAACAGCTTCTCCAAGGCTTGCACGCTCTCGCACTGCCTGGTTCCACTTGTGCTTGGAGACGGCGATTCCCGAATGGCGCTCTCTTCTGGGGAGGCGCCCGTGCCTCCAGAGGGTTGTGGCACACTCTGGGCCACATCATTTTCGCCACTGGACTGGGCATCGAGCTCGATGTCTTCAGTAACGGAGCCGCGCAGCTGAATCGGAAGCCGCGGCTCCTTCGCGTAGTTGGCGAAGAAGGGCGAAATGCGCGTAGATGAGTGAGTTGCATTGCTGATTGTGAACTCAGCGAGTGGAAGCATGGCACTCCACTCATCAAATGTTGTTGCGTAGGAACGCAACACCTCTTCAATGACTCGATTCACGCTCTCCGTCTGCCCCTCGGTCTGCGGATGCGCAGCCGTTGACATCTTCAGGCGTGTGCCAAGACGCTCTATCAGTGAGCGCCAAAACGTGGCTGTGAATCTGGGGTCTCGCTCAGACACCAATTCTCTTGGATCACCGTGGAGCTTGAACGCGATGTCCATGAAGATCTTCGCTGTGTCCTCGGCGCTGACGGTTTGTGGGACTGGTGTGCAATACATACAGCGAAAGGGACATCGTGAAACTCACGGATGCTCGTGCTACGCAGATTGTCATCCAGTGGGACGACAACGCGCGGTGGATCGGGCTTCTCCACCCGATACCAGAGCAAGACATCGGCGAGCGAGTACCGATGGATGCGAGCGCGCACATTCGCACTCAGGACTTGCAACTTGCTTGCAACCGGCTCCTTCAAGTACGCACGAAGCTGGCGACTGAACGTGTCACCTTCGTAACCAGCGATGATCTCTTCATTGAGGCCATTCTCGGGCCTCATTGCGGTCGTCTCTTCTCCGTCAACCACTGAGCACGCTTCACAGCGCCTTGATAGGGCGTCCGTCAATATATTCGACTTGCTGGCTTGTAGTGAACGACGAAGTTATACTCGGAGAACAAGGATATCCATCGTGCCATGCGCTTTGATAAGTGAGGCGACTTTGTCGCTGTCCGTAGCGACGCGTGATCGGTGTAGATCACGAACTTCCTTTCACCAAGCAGGTGAACCCTGAACTTGACGAGAGCATGCTTCATTGCGAGGAGTTCTTTGTCATGGACGGGATAGGTTTTCTCCGCGTCCTTCAGCTGTCTCAACTCGAACGAGATGACGCGTTCTGCCCCTCCTTCATCGTGCCGCATCAGTGCGCAACCAATAGCAAGTCATTGGCGTCGCAGACCACGTAAAATGGCTGGTCTGGACGTGGAAGTGCGAGGATTGGCGCTTCCTGCAGAGTCTGCTTCACCCTCACATCCTGCAGAGTCTGCTTCACTGCTTTGAATGCCGCTTGGCACTCAGATGACCATTTCCACTCTTGGTCCTTCTTCAAAAGGACCGTCATCGGCTGCACAAGGTCGGCGTATTTCTTCGAGTACTTGTGCAGGTAGTTGGCAAGGCCCAGTCATTGCCCCAACTGCTTGACGTTCTTGGGAGGAGGCCAGGCGGTGATGGCTTCCACTTTCTCGGGGTCTGCTCGGACGCCTTGGCTGCTCACGTACCAACCGAGAACTGGGATCTCAGGAGCGCAGAATATGCACTTCTTGAGGTTAGCACAGAGGCGATTCTCCCTCATCGCCTCAAAGACTGGACGAAGGTGCTCGAGATGCACCTCGTTGGCACTCTTGCCATCTTGAGCAGAGCTATGGACAGAGATATTGTCGAAATAGCTCGGAGCGAAGGCGCGCAGTGGTCTCAACACCTGTGAGACCTTGCGATTGAATGTTGCCGGGGCGTTCTTGAGGCCTTGAGGCATCACTAGCCATTCCCACAACATGCCACTGGGCGCTCACTGCAGTAAGTGGCACGTCCAGTTCGCGCATCCGGATATGATGGAATCCATCCATCAGATACAGCGCACTGAATATAGTGCTCCCGGACATGACATCGAGGATCATGTCCTTGCGTGGCACTGGCGTTTGCGCTAGGATGGTGGCGTCGTTCAGCTTGTTGAATGCATGAACGGTGCGCCAACCACCCGTTGCCTTGTTGGCGCAGAATGTTGGGCTGGAGTGCGGAGCCTTCGACTCCCGCACGTGACCAGCCCGTTGTCGTGATGCAAAGAATGCATAAGTCGCTTCGACTTGCTCGCGTGACAGCGGCCACTAGCGAGTAACCCAATACTTGGTCCCCGGTTCCAAGTCGATCTCATGCTGCACCCCATAGTCGGCAGGCAGGACTCGGGGACCTTGTCCGGGAAGCAGTCTGCGTACTGCTTCACCAACGGATACGCTGGATTCCCGCTGGAACGTAGCGTATCCCACGACTGGCCTTGACACCGCTGGATCCTAGCTGAATGATCCGAGACGTCTGGATCCGCCGTCGATGATGACGCGAGATCCTCGGGAACGATCATACAGATCTGCTCGATCTGCTCGGACTTGAGTTGTTCACGCAAAGTCCTCACGGACATCACTGGCATGGCAAGGATGTCCTCGACGTTGAGTGGCGGCCGTTCCACTGCAACGCGACGCTGGCTCTGGCGGTCGCCCCCATGGTGAACCACCCTTTTCCCTTGTTCCCATATGACTTCCTCGTCTGCAGGGGGGCCGTCACACTCTGTGAAGACACCGTTCTTGAACTGGATGACCGCACTGTCATCCGACTGGTTGCCTTCTTGCCCAATTGGTTCCTCTCCAAGGAACTGCACACGCTTCGATCGGCTGCCTTTCTTCAATGTGGCTGGGCGATCGGCATCCACCCTGTGGATGCGCAGCTGGAATTTGGCGCGTCCGTCGGATCCTTTGAGAATGCGACGCAGGGCATTCGACGACCTCGTCTCGACGCAAGCAGCTTGACTTGGAGACCCAGGAGTGGGGGGCTCAACCTGGATATTCTCTAGCGCGTCGACGTCGAGGTCATCAAGCTCGGCGACATCGCTGGAGCAGCAGGGGTTCTCCACGCGTACGTGGGACCCAGTCTTCGCTTGGTCGGGGCACGGGATCGTGTCCATCTTGTGTAGGGGCCGTGTTTATCGACACAAGATGACGGCCCCGGAAATCCATCACTGGCTGGTGACGTGGAAGCCACGGCATACCAAGGATGAGATCGAACGTCTCATTCATCTCTAGTAACAGGAAGCTGTCACTCTAACGGAAGCTCCCAAATGAAAGCGTCAGCTCGACTGAGCGCTTTCTACACCTTGTGGTGGTGCCGTTCCCGAGGCGGACCACCAGTTCGGAGTCACGGGACTTCTTCACCTTCGACTGAAGGCCACTGCCTTCAATGAGCTGGATGCGAGCGAAGTTGCTCTACGCGCCCGAGTCCAACAACACGTTGAGAGATCGCGTGATCCCATCAACGCACTGGGAGGGTGATCAATCCTCCACCGCCGCTGGACGCTGCTCGGGCGGACTTACGATGCACCTTGAGTGCACCCAGGGCCTGGCTGAGAGGTGCCGCAGGACCTCGCTCAGCCTTTCCTCGGCCAGTAGGGCGGCCCGCGCCTACTGGTGAGTGTCGGTTTTTGCATCTTCTGCTGGAGCGGACCCGGCGACCCCGGATCTTCGCTTTGCTCCAGCAGGACGCTTCTTGGTGCCGCGATTGGCACCACCACCATGTTGAGCTGGCGCAGGAGCGCGGCACTCCGCGGTCCTGTGACCAAGCTTCTGGCAACGGAAGCACTTGATTTGCTTCCTGGCCGTGTCGGTACGCGCAAAGCCCATGTCCATGGGCTCCGGACCGTCTTCCTTCTTCAAGGGAGTGTTGTAGGAAGGGAGATTCGACACCTTCCGTCCGAACTCCGCCTTGGTGGCGAGTGGAATCGCCACCTCCAATGTGGGTGGGTGCGAGCGGAGAAGGTAATTCTTCACTGGACCATCTCGCTTCCCGGAAGACAGCGAGTTGTGTCTTCGGATTGACTGGATCTAGCAGGATGCTGGCGAGTAGCATCCGTGTCTTGGGGACATATGCATTCATGTCCAAACCACCTTGACGTAGGCTCAGGAACTCCAACCGAGTACGGAATTCGTTCTCAGGCGGCTCGAAAGCCTGCCGTAGAGAGAACTTGAAGTCCTCGAGGGTTAGGAATCCTGCAGGGGATGCCATGCGGCATCCGAACGCCCATGTCTTTTCTCTTCCCTTGAGGCTTGACATCGCGAAGACGAACCATCATTTCTTCGTCTTCAATACGACGGGCTCGAATTGCTGTGTCGAGCTCACTGAACCAACGAAGGATGGATTCCGTGGGGGAACCTGAGTACTGAGAGATGTCGATCTTGACGGTGGGTCCCTTCGAGGAACCCGACGCTTGTATAACGGCCTTGGAGCGCAACTCACGCTCCACTTCATCCTTAATGTAGCGTCTCTCAACGGCTACTTGCTCCTGCGGAGGGAGCGGCCTCACGATCATCTTGACGGCTTCGTCACCAACGACCTTGGCCATGCGCTGCAGGGCAGCCTATTTGCTATCACTGAGGTACGGAAAGTTCGTCCGCACCGTTGATACTTTCCCTGCACTGCCTAGCGCAGGGTTCGCGGCTGCGGGGCTCGACATGAGCTCCTTGACCTCCCGGTCGCGGGAAGGACCGCTCAAAGTGCTACCAAGTGTGACGAGTGCCACACGGCACACACGAGTGCTAGGAGGAAGCGTTCACCGGACTCTGTGCGAGCCCGGAGAGAGGGAAGCCGAGGGGACTTGACGCTGGTGTGGCATGATGCGACCTTATTGTATTGGTTGGTTACTGTAGCTCCCTGTCAGCAACTGATGTGTAACCTACGTAACCTATCGTACTTATGGCTGTGTCCCTAAAGGTACGATAGCTGTGACGATGTGCAAATCATGTATGGGAGGGGACCCCATTACAAGTCAGATGAATCTCGAGCGTTTCACAGCATTGTTGAGTGTTCCAGCTCGATAACCCCGCAACATGATTGAACTTCTTCAACCACTGCGACGCCTCATTTGTCGACTTGGTGCTACCATCAAACACTTTAATCGACACATTCTGCAGCACAGTAGTAACATGCGAGCGAGCTGGTGGCGCTTGTGGCGTTTGTTGATCAGCGTTCATCAAGCCACCCAGCATCTTCTGCGCACCATCAGCGTTCAACGTCCCTTGGTTCACCAACTTGGCCAGCTCTCCCACAACAGGTGATGCCGCTGGCTCTGCTGACTTCATCATCGGTGAGGAATCCGTGCTGACATTGTCGAACTGCAACGTCTTTGCCACTGACTCGGTCTTGACCGCTGCTAGGCGCCCCGTGATCGTTACCATCAGTTCTTCTCGAGCCTTCCTCGGCTCAGCGAGTACATCCTTTGACAACAACTGCGTGTGCGTCTGATGCTCTGTGGTGTGAACACAGGGTTATCAACCACCTTGAACCTGGCTTCCGCTGGCTCAACACCTCGATCAGCCAGAATGAACACGTCCCAGTCGTATTCAGCGAACAGCAAGTTCACCATGTACTCAGCCGCTGGCATCAGATCTTCAAGGGCACAGGTAAACAGATTGTCGAAATCATTTCGTCGGATGAAATCGAATCCTCGTGCACGGAACAGGTCTTCCAGAAAGTCGACAAGCTCCTTCACCGACGTCAACCTGACGCTGTGAACTTGTGATCTATCCAATTTCTTCACCTTCAGTTGCTTCCACGATGCTTCTGCAACCGACATAGCGAGAACCAACTCAAGTGATCAGCCGTCTGCTTGACAATCAACCGGATCAGAGTGTATCGCATCTCCATCGCCTCGGAAAGTTGATATTCTGTGGTGTGGGCAAGCAGCATTGTCGACATCCACAGGGAACAGAGTGTCGCAGTCACTCGTTCTGCTGGCAAGCCAAGAATTAGGATGGAAGCCCGACGTGATGCTCGCATGCATCACGAACACGGTAGCAATGCAAGGAAGAGTGCGGCAAGAGACTCGCAAGTCTCCAGCACCAGCATAGGCAGGCAAGTCCAGTGAAGAAGGCGTACAGAACGCTCTAACTGGATTGCCGCTGCAGAGGGGTTGCATTCCCAAGGCAGCATGATGTGGCGTTGGCACGACGCCACCAGGAGTAGCAGTCTCACTTTTGCTATCTACATCTTAGCAGACAATACAATCGGCTAACAAGCTTACGGAAGTGCCAGCTTCCCCAAGAACGTGTTTGTTTCTCTGCGAAACACGCCACAAAGTTAACTTTAGTGCACATTGCACGTTTGAAGACATGATCGAAGACAAGAACCAAGGAAAAAACAGCGACTACCAGGATGAGTGCAACAACGTATCCACAGGTGTTGCGAACATGGGCGTCCCGCTATTTATGCCAGTGACAGCGCCACGAGTGACAAGCTCGAGTCATGCTGCACTGGTGGAATGGAAGAAGCTACGCCAGGAATACGAGAAGAAGGTGAAAGACAGGTGCAAGAAAACTGGTGAAGCTTTCGAGAGCGTCGCTCAGAGTGTGGAAAGCTCGTTTGATGGGAACTTGCTCAGTGGGTTGGTACGATTTCGGTGGAAGATCCCAGCTGACACTCTGACCGACGAGGTCCTGAAAAACAGAATCGACGAAATTATCAGTACAATGATGAACGACTCGCTTCCGGATATTGAGACCTTATTCACACGATGCCTCAAGATGGACCTCAAACAACGTGACGTACATGACCGGATCCTGCAGTACTTTGTGACTTCGGATCGGATTATCGACGAACATGGCTTGAAAAAATGTTTTGAAGGAGACTATGGTGAGCGTCTGAAGTGCTCACTTCTGATTAGCTCACTGGAGCCCAAAAATCTTCGCACTGAAGTCGAAAGGGCAATCAAATTCCAACAGCCAAAAGCAAAGGAAAACGAGACGGACCTACATGACCTAGTCCTGGCAAAAGCGTTGGAGCAAGAAAGAGACTTCCAAAAAGGAAAACGCCCACGCTTGGACCACTCAGGGTCAGAACACAGCCAAAAGAAACCGAGATATGACAAAAATCGAGCCAAACCCACAAGAAATGACGCACCTCGACAAAAGCCATCAGCAGGTGTGAAAGAACGGAAAGAAACGCCGCCGGTCAAGGGATGCTTGAAGTGTGGAGGTACACATTGGTTAAGTGCATGTGACAAGGCAACGCCCGAAGAGAAGGAGCGGTTACTATCAGAGTTCAAACAACGCAAGCGTGATAAGCCAGCGCAAGCAAAGAAACGCATCAAGCGATTAGGAGATACCTTTGGGGGTTGATCAAGATGAGCCCCGTCGCCGAGTACTTGTCTTGAACGGAGTACTGGAACTGCAATACTGTGCTGACAGTGGCGCTGATGTCAGTGTCATTAGTCGCCAGAGTGCACAGCGCTTGCTGGATTTCGACCGTACGATATCATTGAAACCTGCGACCACACAAATCAACTGTGAGCTGGCAAATGGACAGACCGTGGAGTTAAAGGAATATTTGGACGTACGAATCCATCTCGTGACAACTGCGGGACCAGTGGAACCTGTGAATACGTTCAAATGTTATGTGATGGAGAAGATGGACGATGAGTTCATTCTGGGCAACGACATATTGAAATCATTGGGGATCGACGTGGATAACCTACTAGCCGCATTGACAGAGAAGCCTGCTGACACCCCGGATGGACTCGCACCACCACCCGTATGGGAACCCGGAACCGGCAACGATGAGACTCTGGCAACAGCGGTTGAGTCGATGATACACAAAGCAATGGAAAATGGATTCCCAAAGGACTTCGAGTCATCGCTGAGGCGCATCGTCCATACGTACGACATCTGGCGTACGAGTCTTGGGAATGACCCACCAGCGAAGGTCGACCCGTACGAGATTTGACTCGCTGAGGGCACCGAGCCGTACCGATGCAAGGCTCGGCGATACGCTCCTGACCAGAGCAGATTCATGGAGGATTTTAACGAACAGTTGGTGGAGCTGGGATGGGTATATGAGAACCCAAAGAGCCGATGGGCCTGCCCGGCAATACCAATACGGAAATCCACTGGAGACTATCGACAAGCCAACGACTACAGACCAATAAATGCACATACCATTCCATTGGCGGGCGTGATGCCTGATCTGAAGGTGGTGCTTGAACATGTAAAAGGGAAGATGTTCTTCGGGCTTTTCGACTTCATACGAGGGTTTTGGCAGCTCCCGTTGGCAAAATGGTGTCAAGAAATCTTATCCTACATGACGGACAAGAAGGTCTACACTCCAACAAGGGTGCCACAAGGGTGCACCGACGCTGCCATTCACTTCCAGCAAACTCTGGAGAAGTGTCTGGCGACAATGCTTTACAAAGAATTGCTGGTGTGGATTGACGACTTGCTCGTGTTCGGCGACACCATTGAAGGTTACTTGGCCAGCCTGGAAAAGCTGTTTGGTCTATTGGATGGTTACGGATTAAAGCTCGGCGTTCACAAGTCCAGCTTATTTCAACAGACCGTTACCTGGTGTGGGCGAATAATTGATGCGAATGGCGTTCGCCACGATCCTGCAAGGATCCAAGCACTCGTCGACATGCCACCACCGAAGACGGCTGGCGACTTGCAGCAATTCTTGTGTGCGGCCAATTGGATGAGAGAATCACTGATTGATTTTTCGAGAGTGGCCCTGCCCCTGCAAAACAAGCTAACAGCTGCGTTAGAGGGGAAACGGAAGAACAAACGAACAGCGCAGGGAATAGTGCTGGATTTTAACGCGGAAGACATACAGCGTTTCAACGCGGTCAAAGCACTACTCGTGCAGTCAGTGGAGCTATCCCATGCAGACCCAGCTGCCGTTACTTGCCTATTCACTGATGCTTCGGATCATGGCTGGGCGGCGATCGTCACTCAGGTGGATGACGTTGACGCGGTGAAACCCATCGAGGAGCACAGCCACCGGCTACTTACCTGTATGGGAGGAACGTTTGTCGGATCGCAAGAGAATTGGAGTGTGGTAGAAAAAGAAGCATACCCAATCGTACGCGCTTGCCAGCAACAGGAATACCTGCTCTTGAGACCACAAGGCTTCCGTCTGTACACAGACCATGCAAACCTGATACACATATTCGCACCTGGGCAGTCCATCAAGAAACACATTCGCGGCAAATTACTTAGATGGGCCATCATTCTCATGGATTATCGATATACCATAGCACACATTGAAGGGGAGAAGAACCTGTGGGCAGACATGGTTACTCGCTGGGCACGATCGCAAGCAGGAATCCAGATCAAGCGCATAACCCGATCGACGTACAAGGCACTGAATACCCCAATACTTCGCCCGTTGGACGAGGAAGGTTTCTGCTGGCCAACTCTGGAAGACATACAGAGGGATCAACATGAGCACGGGCATCTCGCGCCATCCTCCTCCGCAGTTGATGAAAACGGAACCAGGCGACACCAAGGGCGCATTTGGATTCCTGCCCACGCGAAAGCCCTGCTGCAACGACTGTGTGTGATATCACACTGCGGATCACAAGGACACAGAGGTGAAGCACCAATGGTCACCCAGCTTCGTGAACTGTTCTTCATTCCCGAGCTTGAATCCTACGTTCGGAAGTTTCTACGAAAGTGCACAATCTGCCTCCATGTCAAGGGGGGTAGGGTGATACCACGACCCTACGGGCCAGTGATTCGTGCAACGAAACCAAATCAAGTGCTACACTGGGACTATCTCTATTTGGGTGACGCCTACGACGACTCCAAGTATCTGCTATGCATCAAAGACAACTTCACCCACTATTGTGAACTGGTGCCAACGAAGACGGCAGATAGTGACACAGCCGCCAGAGCACTAATGCAGTGGCATAGTCGCTTTGGCATGCCAGAGACCATGGTGAGCGACAGCGCAACGCACTTCAAGAATGCTGTGCTTGCGATAGTATGTGAATGGCTGAAGTGCGAACAGCAGTTCACAGTGGCATATTCACCGTGGATAAATGGATCTATCGAGAGGATAAATCGCGACATACTGCAAGTTCTACGTGCGCTATGCCTCGAATACAAAATGAACGACAAAGAATGGCCAACATTGATACCAATAGTACAAGCCAGTCTCAACCACTCATGCATGCAGTCACTATGCAACCACTCCCCGGCGGAAGCATTTACTGGACAAAGCCGACCGAACCCATTACGAGGTGTAGTACTGGGAACAGCAACGGTACATGTTGAAGTTGATGCACCTACCTTTCACGAACACGTCATACAACTACGAGAAGAGTTGCGTATGATGCATCAAGAGATTGCCGATCGGACWCGCRCAGACACGGACAAGWGAAAGRACAAGGCCAAGCATCGAYCTATCGCCAACTTCTCRATTGGAGATTTCGTCCTGAGATCGCGGGTGGATAGCAAGCGGCAAAACAAACTCTTGGTCACATGGGTTGGACCCTACCGTGTGGTGGACGCTCTCCCGCATTCATTCAAAGTGAAACATCTCATCACGGGAGACGTGACAGAGGTGCACTCGTCGAGGTTGAAGTTCTATGCTGATGACCAGCTTGAAGTATCCGAAGAACTTCTCGAACACGTCGCTGCACAAGGTATTGAACTGGGTGTTAACAAGCTCCGAGAGCATCGTTGGAATGAACAACGACGAAGATTCGAGATCTTAGTGAGCTGGAAGGGCTTGGAGGGCATAGAAGATTCCTGGGAACCAGTGACCAGCCTGTACAAAGACGTGCCAGTGTTGGTAACCCAGTATGTCACTGCAACCAGCGACGACAAGCTCATACAACTCGTGAACTCATTGAGTTAACAATGCAATTGATTGCAAATTATTGCACGCGAATGCTAAGTGTGACACAATCGTCGACGGGACACAATCGACGGGTTTGGACCCACAGGACCCGAGCAAGGAAGTTGACCCGCATGTCAATATCTCCTGGGGGCGGAAAAAAACCTCGCGGAGCTGACTTGGAAGTCGGCAAAGCTTGAGGGGGAACTGTGGTGTGGGCAAGCAGCATTGCCGACATCCACAGGGAACAGAGTGTCGCAGTCACTCGTTCTGCTGGCAAGCCAAGAATTAGGATGGAAGCCCGACGTGATGCTCGCATGCATCACGAACACGGTAGCAATGCAAGGAAGAGTGCGGCAAGAGACTCGCAAGTCTCCAGCACCAGCATAGGCAGGCAAGTCCAGTGAAGAAGGCGTACAGAACGCTCTAACTGGATTGCCGCTGCAGAGGGGTTGCATTCCCAAGGCAGCATGATGTGGCGTTGGCACGACGCCACCAGGAGTAGCAGTCTCACTTTTGCTATCTACATCTTAGCAGACAATACAATCGGCTAACAAGCTTACGGAAGTGCCAGCTTCCCCAAGAACGTGTTTGTTTCTCTGCGAAACACGCCACATATTCCTTGCCAGCATCAAAGCCTTCCCCTTGTTCAGCAACTCGCAACACTTGCGCGACGTTGCTGCTCATCTTTACTAGCGCTTGTGGCTGGTCCTTTTCTAGCCGCTTCTTTGTCTCTCCAGGACTTGAACGTTAGACCTCTTCACACCTTGGGTGAGGCTCTAGCGGCTCTCCTTTGGTTAGTACTTCGTCACCTTCAGGGCTTCCTTGCATGTACCCGGTCTCGACTATCGCGGAGAAAATACCTCCATCTCGACAACAACAAGCTCCCATCACCAAACTAATCAAGATAGGCCGAGCAAGTCACCACATCTAGCTTTGTTTACTTGCCTTGCATATGCATTTCATCATAACGAAGTGTAATGTACCGTTCCTTACCCTGATGGTTGTCCGACTCCATTCAACTCCGGCAAACACACGTACATGTGTGTGTCTGCGTCGAACTCGCCGTCACAATGATGCGTGTCGAGTCCGAAATTATGTGGCATTAACGCAACTGCGGCGAGAGCGCTGAGGTCGATGGCGGTGACTGGATAACTTTGCTTTGGCTTCCTCTGATTGCTGCGTTGGTTGGACTCGCAATTGCAGGGATAACCTAGGATACTGGAGTCGCTGGAGCAATGATGCCCGTCAACCGCTGCAGTTTCAACTAGACTAGCCCATCTGACCACCCATTTTGGTCGGTGGGTCGTACGGTACGATTCGTACCACAGCGACGAATTCAGTATCAACATCTTTAATCAGCATAGCCGCCGCTGGAGCTGAAGTGAGTGGCCTTTTTCACCAACATAATGCAAAGCGCCAATGTTTCGCGCGGTTTCTCTGCGTGGGAGCACGCACGTAGTCAAATCAGTACGTCAGCACCTGCGCATCAACAGATTGCACCTCCTTTTCATACTCCTCCCCCGATCATCTCTGCACATGAGAAACTTCATGATCTACGACACAAACTCCACGCACATGCAGTGCTACTGCCTAGTGGGGACATCCTTCAACCAGAACCTCATGATTATGATACTGATGTCAGGGTCCCTGAGGTCCGCGACGGCGCCAAACGCTATTTAGTGAGCGCGTCTACTCTCTTTCCAATTCTGCACGGGCAAACCAATGGGTAATATCCGACGCGCAATGGCGGAAGACCTCTTCCCACCTTCGCCCGCTGCCGACTGGGACGAACGCACATTGGTGGCCACAGCCGCCATCTTGCTATGAGATAGACAATGATGCCGCCACGGTCGAATGGTCACTTGGTTCGCAAGTCGTCTAGCTTGGAGGTAATATGGCCTAAGGTGGGCGACTTGTGTTTCATCTGATTGGTGATAACTGCGCTGTGCTGCTTCTCAGTCCAAGAGAAAGCATGGCGGAGGAAAAAGGCATGACAGAGGAAACGGATGTGAAGCTGCGCTGCGGTGTGTACGGCGAAGGGAGCGTCTTCTCAAGCGAGATCAAGCGCAACGCAGATGTAGAGGTGCTGCGGAAGCAGAACACTGTCCCCTTCAGGTTGTTGACGCTGTACTTGGCACGAAGGGAAGGGGAAACCAAGTGGCTGGTGGACGACGACAACTCGGATACTCTCTTGCAAGGAGATGTCGACAAGCAGTACATGAAGATGCGTTCGTCGTGGATTCTCGACGAAGATTGCTTTGGAAAGAACTTTCAGCCGGGGTGCAAAGAGATTCACACCACTGTAAGTTGGTGATGGGAAGGCAAAGGAACCACCAAACAAGAAGCAAGGATTGGAATGAGAGCGCCGTTCCATTTGATACAATAGAAGCTTTTCGACAGATCAAGGAAGGATTATCAAGTAAAGAGGTCATCGACCACCCTTTCATTGTTCCTGTTGTACGGTCCTCGTCAATTTGGCGAAACAACAATTTCGAATCATGGACTGGATTTCCAGTGATTCCAGTGTACGGATGTCGAGTGCGTCTATATGAATCGGATGTGGCTGCAGAGGGAACGTTCTAGAATCGATTGGGGAGGTGCATTGGTAATCGAAATGCGGGCTGCGATTATGATTCGTTTATGCAGTTGGTGGAGGATTGCGCTACTCAAGACCGGAAGCAGTTGTGCCTGATTGTGGATGAAATGGATCATCTATTTTCCAACTAAGAGTTGGCTATCAAGTTTCTGCTGGCACTTCGAAAGTGGAAAGCAGCACCATATTTTCGTGGTTTTCTTAGGATCAGAAGTTATGAATTGGTGCACCATCACGAAATTTTTCGTGGGACGGCAAGACAAGCCCTTTCAGCGTTGGCAACATGATAAAGATGGTGCCGTATTCAGTGGAACAAACGTGCATTTTTCAAGCTTATTGAGCCACGCTATTCGTTTCCTCAGTCGCTTCAATGTGGGATCATGAAGTATTCCAGTGGAGCGCCCGGTGTGTTTGGATTATTGATTCGATTTACGGTTGACAACGACAGTGGACTCTTGAGTGGCATGAATGGGAAACGTGGTTCCAAGTGGGTGCATTTTCCGGGTATTTGACGCAGTGGTACAACATCACCGCATACAAGGCGATTTGCGCAGCTTGACTGAGTTGGAGTGGGAGGCACACTTGAAGACAATCGGAGTTTGATGGGTAGCACTGTCGAGGGGTACTGTGGCATTGCAGTCAGGGGCGATCAGCAAAGGCGACTCGTTGACCCATTATTGAGAATGGGGATTGTGGTTCAAGGAAGCAGTGGTGAATTGGCCATTGTATCTGAGATGATGTGTCGAGTCTGTGTCGAAATCCATCAAGCTGCCAATACCGATGACCCAGTGCTGCTCTTGTCTGTTGCGCTTGGACAAGTGTGTACCCCAAAACCATTTCGAACCATCTTGTGAAGAATCGACAAGCACCAAGTGAGTCGGCATTTCATCACGAACAGTACTCGACAATTGGGGATGTCTTGAAGCAGGGAGCACTGACCAGGGGTATTTATGCTGAAGTAAAAACTTCAGGCAGCCGAAGGAGAGCCGATATTCTCATCGCCAATGGGGTCCGAGTCGCGTACGAGCTGAAGTCAAATCAGTTACGGGAATCCGACATCTAAGTCGCCGCAAAAACAAGCAGATGAATACAGACAACAGTTCAACGTCGACCGGATGCTCGTTGTCAACTTGGACACACGTTTGGACGAAGTGTATCGATTCACGCGGTCCGAGGGTTCAGATCGTTCATGCTCGGTTTGCCGATTCGTGTGATCAATTTTCGCGTCAATGCTTGGGGGAGTCAAACAAAGTATTCTTCATTGGTTCAGTGTTCGCTGCCTGGATTTAGATCATTCCTCACGATTGGGATCCACCAGAACACCTCGAAGTTCATTAACGCTGAATCCAAATTTTCATGCAACTCCTCGGATTCGCAGTCCTTGAACTTCCAAAGTGTGATATTTCTCAACTGGTTCTTCAAAGCTTATGATGAATGTCGAAATGCAAGCCAATTACGACAACGTTGTCCTTTTATTTTTTCTAATAATCAGTACCAGACCTGACAAAAGCAGCGGAACATTGTGTCACATTATTAAAGAGCGACATCGATCACAATACTAGGCCTTCAAGCCGCTTTATAGCTTCATCAATAGCCTCGTCCGTCTTGCAATACGCGAAGCGCGCCCACTGGTGGCCTTCCGACTTGTTCGCCTCGCAAAAGAATGCGCTCGTGGGAATGGCTGCCACGCCCTTCGCAATCGTCAACCAGCGGCAAAACGCCCAGTCAAACGACAAGTGGTCCGGGCGATACTCGGCCGGCACAGCGATGCCCGACACATTGCTGTACAAGAAGATGCCGCCGTGTGGCATCACAGGCTGGATACCCACTTTCCTCAGTGCTGCGGCCAAGCGATCTCGCTTCTCTTCGTATTTCTTCGCGACGAACTCGTAAAACGTCGCATGGCCTTGGTATGGCTGCTCCGCCGCCACGAGCATGTTCGCCACCGCTTCTTGCAATGGAGTCGCGACGCTGAACATGATCCAGCTGTTGGCGAGATGGATGCCTCGGATTAATTGCACCGGGCCGATGGCCCAGCCGACCTTCCATCCTGTCACGGAGAATGTCTTGCCAGCGCTTGAGATCGTGATGGTGCGGTCCCACATGCCAGGCAAGTTGGCAATGCGGATGTGCTGCTTGCCGTCAAACAAGATGTGCTCGTACACCTCATCCGAGATGACGATCACGCGCGGATACTTGAGCACACATCGAGCGATGCTTTCGAGTTCGTCTTGCGTGAACACCTTGCCCGTCGGGTTGTGTGGGTTGTTGAGGACGATGGCGCGTGTGCGCTCGTTGAAGGCAGCGGCCAGCACTTGCTCGTCGAGATGAAACGACGCGTCGCCATTGCTATCGGTGCGCACGAGCAACGGGACATAGCGACACGTCCCACC
>NSDO01000092.1:193179-214973 GCA_002286825.1 Lagenidium giganteum
GTGTTCGCTGCCTGGATTTAGATCATTCCTCACGATTGGGATCCACCAGAACACCTCGAAGTTCATTAACGCTGAATCCAAATTTTCATGCAACTCCTCGGATTCGCAGTCCTTGAACTTCCAAAGTGTGATATTTCTCAACTGGTTCTTCAAAGCTTATGATGAATGTCGAAATGCAAGCCAATTACGACAACGTTGTCCTTTTATTTTTTCTAATAATCAGTACCAGACCTGACAAAAGCAGCGGAACATTGTGTCACATTATTAAAGAGCGACATCGATCACAATACTAGGCCTTCAAGCCGCTTTATAGCTTCATCAATAGCCTCGTCCGTCTTGCAATACGCGAAGCGCGCCCACTGGTGGCCTTCCGACTTGTTCGCCTCGCAAAAGAATGCGCTCGTGGGAATGGCTGCCACGCCCTTCGCAATCGTCAACCAGCGGCAAAACGCCCAGTCAAACGACAAGTGGTCCGGGCGATACTCGGCCGGCACAGCGATGCCCGACACATTGCTGTACAAGAAGATGCCGCCGTGTGGCATCACAGGCTGGATACCCACTTTCCTCAGTGCTGCGGCCAAGCGATCTCGCTTCTCTTCGTATTTCTTCGCGACGAACTCGTAAAACGTCGCATGGCCTTGGTATGGCTGCTCCGCCGCCACGAGCATGTTCGCCACCGCTTCTTGCAATGGAGTCGCGACGCTGAACATGATCCAGCTGTTGGCGAGATGGATGCCTCGGATTAATTGCACCGGGCCGATGGCCCAGCCGACCTTCCATCCTGTCACGGAGAATGTCTTGCCAGCGCTTGAGATCGTGATGGTGCGGTCCCACATGCCAGGCAAGTTGGCAATGCGGATGTGCTGCTTGCCGTCAAACAAGATGTGCTCGTACACCTCATCCGAGATGACGATCACGCGCGGATACTTGAGCACACATCGAGCGATGCTTTCGAGTTCGTCTTGCGTGAACACCTTGCCCGTCGGGTTGTGTGGGTTGTTGAGGACGATGGCGCGTGTGCGCTCGTTGAAGGCAGCGGCCAGCRCTTGCTCGTCGAGATGAAACGACGCGTCGCCATTGCTATCGGTGCGCACGAGCAACGGGACATAGCGACACGTCCCACCAGCCATTTGAACCTGAGCCCTGTACAGATCAAACGCTGGCTCCAAGAGGACGACTTCGTCTCCTGGTTGAATAAACGCACAGATAGCGCTGTACATTGTCTCGGACGCCCCCACCCCCAAAGCAATCTCTTCGTCCCACTTGATTTCGCGGTGGAACAGCGTCGAATACTTGTGCGCAAGAGCCTCGACCAGTTTCTTGTGGCCCTGCGGCCGAGCGTACTGGTTGTGATCGTCATCCAGTGCCTGCTTCGCCGCAGCTTTCACAAAATCCTCACACGCCCAATCGGGAAAGCCCTGTCCAAGATTCACAGCCTTATGCTGACTGGCAAGTGGCGTGAACTCGTGCCACACCGTGGGCTTGTCAAAGCCATCGAGGCGCTGCGCCAGCTTGTCCGCCATGCTTGAAGTGCTGATCTCCATCTCCCAACGAACAATATTCTAAAAAGTACCGGTATGGATACCGGTATTCGACACACACGTCACAGACCTGCTGGTCAGCACAGTCAGAACTGTTGGTGATCGACGACGTCTGGTCTTGACAAGAGCGAGCAGCAGCCCACGCCTCCACGCGCCGCCGTTGCTATGAAGTTCCACGACTTCGAGCCGCCGCTATGCGCGGAGATCCTGGAGGAGATCGATGCCATGGGCTTCACGCACATGACGCCCGTGCAGGCCGCGACATTGCCACTGTTCCTGTCCAACAAGGACGTGTGCGTGGACGCGTGCACGGGCAGTGGCAAGACGCTGTCGTTTGTGCTGCCCATTGTGCAGATGCTCAAGACGAAGCTGGACAACGGCACGATCGTTGCGCCCAAGACCAATATCACCAAGCTGCTCTCCATGGTGCTGTCGCCCACGCGTGAACTGGCGCGTCAGATCTACGAGTGTGCTGTGGCGTTCTTTAAGCGAGCGCTCCCGCAAGTGCGCGTGCTGCTCTTCGTGGGCGGCACCAGCGTGGACGAGGATCTCAAGACGATCAACCAGGCGATTGGAAAGTGCTGCGTCATCATTGGTACGCCTGGTCGTATCGAGGACTTGATGAACCGGACGATGGGCAAGAGCGTGGAGGCCCGCGACTTCGAGATCCTCATTCTGGACGAAGCCGACACGTTGTTGGACATGGGCTTTGAAGTGAGCATCAACAAGATCCTGGCGCACTTTCCCAAGCAGCGCCGCACCGGGTTGTTCTCGGCTACGCAGACACAGGAAGTTAGGGCGCTTGCACGCGCTGGTTTGCGCAATGCCGCGACGATCTCGGTCCAAGTCGCCAACAACACGCAGGTGACGCCGTCGACGCTGCAGAACTTCTACTCGATCGTCGGCCACGAGCAGCGTTATTCGGCGCTCAACTTGTTCCTTCAGGACAAGCGGGACAAGAAGTGCATTGTGTTCTTTTCGACGTGTTGCGCTGTGGACTTCTTTGGACGTATGCTAGAGCACACGCTAGAGAAGGCGGGCGACGATTATCCTGTGGTGATGCTGCACGGCAAGATGACACAGAAGAAGCGTACGCAAAACTACGACCGCTTTGTCGAGGTTTCCTCGGGTCTGTTGGTTTGCACGGATGTCGTAGCGCGTGGCATTGACTTGCCTGATGTGGACTGGATTATCCAGTACGATCCACCACAGGATCCGAACTTCTTTGTTCATCGTGTGGGTCGTACGGCACGTGCTGGACGCTCTGGCTGTGCGCTGTCGTTCTTGTCGGCCAACGAAGACTCCTATGTGAGCTTCCTCAAGATCCGTAAGGTGCCGTGTGAGGAGCTTCCATTGGCCCTGGACACGATGGAAGACTTGCAGCCACGAATGAAGGAACTCGTGATGCAAGACCGAGATCTGTTGGAGAAGGGCACCAAGGCGTTCATTTCGTTTGTGCGCTCGTACAAGGAGCATCAGTGTCAGTTCATCTTCCGATTCAAAGAGCTAGACCTGGGAGCTGTCGCCCGTGGCTTCGCGCTGCTGCAACTTCCTAAGATCAACGAACTGCGTAATGTGAAGATCAACTTCGAGAAGGCTGACGTTCGTATCCCAGATATCAGGTTCAAGGACAAGGCACGCGAAAAGGAGCGCCAGAAAAGGCTGATTGAGATCAACAAGAAGAAGGAGGAGGAAGAGAAGCGTGCACAGGAAGCTGGCGAGGCACGACGCAAGCGCAAGCTTGAAGAAGACAACAAGAAACCACGTCGTCGTGAGAAGAAGAAGGGCTTGCACCAGCAGATTGTCGAAGAGTGGGACGAGCTGGCTGAGGAAGCCGCTTTGCTTAAGAAGATGAAGAAGGGCAAGATCACGGAGGAAGAATATGAGAAGGCGCTGCTCGGCCAGGCAACACTGTCGGATCTCGAGAATGACGAAGATGAAGACCTGTCTGATGGAGAAAAGAACCGCAAGAAACACAAGAAGAACGAAGAGCGGTTCAACGAGCGCTTTAAGAAGAAGGAGATGAAGGTGCAGAAGACCGCTGCGGAACGCAAGGAACGTCAAAAGCGTGAGGAGCGCATCCGTGCACGGAAAAAGGCGATGCACGTCAAGAAGCAGCAAAACAAGATGCAGCGAATGCGACGATAGATAGAGCCCAACAACCCACACCTGAATGCTTTGCCAATACTGTATTTGATGAAGTGATGCCTTCGGGCAATTTGCTACTAGGTTTAGCTCCACGGATCTGACTGGGAGGAGTCTGTAGAATCATTGACTTAAGAAACGAGGAACATCCCAAGACGCCGCGCCAGTGCGCGTATTGTAGTAGTACGGCATGCCTGTGTTGGGGTCGACGGCACGTCTGTACACAGCAAGAGCAAGCGTGCGCGGGTACTCCTTGGCCTTGCGCTGGCGATATAGCCCCTGAATCCTTCGTGCAGCTGCTGCCTGTGTCAGTTTTTGCTGCTTTGGATTGTGCGTGAGCATCCACAGAGCCCAACGGACTGCCTGAGCAGACTCAAAGGCACTGTCTTGGAATCGCTCGGAAGCATTCTGAAGTAGCTCTATGATCGGCGGATCCGTCGTCACCACAATTGGCGTTCGCCAAGCTGAATTCCACGCAACAAGTCGACCAAGAAAGATAGCTGCATCGCGAGCCAAGATGAAGTCGCGTTCGAACCGCTGGATAGCTCGTCCGACTAACTCGACCACTTCCGGATCCGACTGTGGGAGGAACGGAATCTTCTCGTTGCGGCAGACCTTGCGGCGCCACGCTCGCTGCGCCAGCACATTAAGACACTGTCGTTGGATTGCACCGACTTCGGTGAACGTTTTCATTGTCGTCAAAAGAGCCTTCGGATCAGAGGTCATCGCGGCAACTCGAACGGTATCAAGGAGACTCAAGGACGATGAGATCGATGCCGTGCGGAACACGGCGCTGGTCGGTGATCGTGGTCCCCATCCGCCCGCTGAACGCGCTCGCACTCGAAAGCAATAGGGTGCGTCCACTCCTAGCCCATGAACGCGCACATGCGTTGGAGGTATCTGCTGCTGTCGCACAACCTGATCGTATGTGAGGACTTGGAAGTCAGCTGCTCGTCGCCACTTGGCTTCTGTTACAGCCACTGAACCCGCTCCACAAATCTCGACATGATACCCAAGGATCACAGGCACATCGAGACGAGAGTCCTGGACGGGAGGCACCCAAGAAATTGTTACACTTGTTGACGTAGCTGAAACAAAGTTGGGAGATGACGGTGGACGTTCGGGCGGGGCTGTCAGTGAGCGATGGCACGAGTGAGACCCTCAGAGGCGTAGTAAATTCTATCTCCATTAATATAATCTCACCTGGAGCACGACAAATGTCGAAATCAGCGGCATGATTGACACCAATTACGACAGGGCTTTGCGTTACATCTTGAAACTCGGTGACTTGCTCGTATTTTGTCCGCACTTGGTTTTGGTATTCGTGCTTGATGACCTCGTTTACAGCAGCAGCGTCTTGACACACCATCGTGCGCACGAATTCGCAGACTTCAAACGCACGCAGCATGCGTGGAGCATCATCTTGTTCGCGCTCGAGGAACGGGTGCACAGCGCCGCCACGGCACGCATCGCGAACGCGCAATAAAAAATTGCTGACCTTGTCGACTGGATTCGTGAGCGCGACTTCGTTCGAGCCCAGACAAGCATCCAGTATGACTGTGTTGAAGAGGGACGGGTCGTTTTGCAAGTGCTGTGCTGTGAGCGCAAACGACGGTGTGTCGGGATGGTCCAGCTGGGTACGTTGGTGTGTTCGTGCCAGTGCGCCAACTTCCAGCCGCAACATTTCGGCATGGATCCGAGATGCGAAGTCATCATGTACACGCGCTCGGATGGAGTCTGCTTCATTCTGCAGTCGTTCTTTGTTTCCATTGCCGTGGCGTACGTCGAGGGCGATGAGCTTGTTCTTGCATGGAACGGCTGCAAAGCACGTATTACATCAAGATGCGGCATCTATCGCTGCAGGCATCGATCGTAGCGTCTCACCGTGAAGTAGATGAGCAAGTTCCTTCTCGTGGACTGCTGTCAGGAGCAGGGCGTCTTCCGATGACAGAACCGACTCGGCAAACAGCAAATATGACCCTGCGTTAGATCCTGACACAACCTGAGCTCCGTGTGACTGGAATGCATTGCTCAAGAATCAGCGCTAGCGATAGAGAAATATCACAAAGTTCGTTTGCCGTACCACCACGCAAACGAAGAAGGATGATTCGCGTAGGATTTCGGGGCACTCGCTGATCTCTTTCATTGCATCTTGGAATTCGATTGCAGATGGATTCAGTAGTAGCTTGGATCCGCGACGAACACAATGACCAAAGCGCGCCTCCACCAACGCGTCGAACAGCTGTGTCGCCGCTTCTTTCGTCTTCTCCGACAAGGACGGCAAGTGTTTAAACGTATACGAGGCGACAACGAGGCCGAAACACGAAGGTGGAGAAGCGGCAGGAGCTAGTGACTCAGTGGTGGGTTGATCCAGTGGCACTGATATTGGCGTAGTCGGCTCCTCCGTCACAGGCACAGGCTTCTCATCCTGAAGAACAGAGGGTTGTGAATCTGGTACTATCGCCGTGCTCACCACAGCGCGCCGGACAGGCGATGGCACCAGTTGCGTTGGCAGCTTATGCTGTGATTTGCTGTCTGCAGTCACATTATGACGCGCAAAGGCTCGCCGCTGCAGCAGCAGCGCGAGCTGCTTTTGGTACTCAGGATTCTCATCTCTTCGTGCTGGCAGCGCCGTGTCCAGCTGCATGATAATGCTCCTGTGTCTTGGAGGTTGTGTCTGAAGAGTCACCGCCGATGCGCACTAGACGCCATATCGAGCGCCTGTGTCATCAGGCGGACTTCGATCCTTCCCGCGCCGAATCAACTCTTTGATCGGTGCGAGTCGGATATCTGCCGGCTTGATGGGCGCCACATCATCGACTGCGCCAGGATATAGGCACAACGTTTCGTACACCTTGCCCAGTAATGCAAAGCGAGTTGCGAGGGCCTTAATGTAACTACGGGGACGGTTGGGTTGCTCCACTCGCAGTGCCTGGATTAAGTGCGGAAACAGCTCTTCCTAGTCAACATCCGATCGTTCACAGGTTTTCACTTCGTTGAGCCAAGCTATCACTGACACCGGTGCATTCCATAACTCACCTCTTGCTGTCGGAAGGCCGCAGAAAATTCACTTTGTTTTTGTCTGAGATACTCATGGATGACTTGCGTGCGAATAGACTCATCGACAAACGTTAGCCACTCTTCCGAGTTGCCAATTTGGCTTGTGCTTTTCTTCGAGTGCAAACCACTGCGTCGCTTCCTGCGGGCTGCTTCCGCTTGTTCCGCTTGCAGCTAGATTCCCAGCAATGTCAGAACTATTTAGCAACGATGAAAGCGGGATTGAATCAATTCCACACTCAACATTCGTACCCGGCGTTGTCGCCGCTCATATTCTTCAGCAGCAGCGTCCACTTGCAATATTTCTTGCTGGATCCATAGCTTTTGAAGCCGGAGGAAGGCGACTCGCCTTTTGGCCATCCGTACGCGCCACATTCGTTGCAGTATCTTCACACGCCGTAGAAACAAACGCACGCCACGGAAAATGCGGAAGGAAAAACTCTGAAGCGCGACACTCTTCTGCATCCAATAGATAAGTATGTGTGCAGCTTTTTCATTTGCTCCACGCTGTGACCTCTTGAGCAGCCAGTACCGAATCATACCGCGCAGGCGCGTTTGCATCCATCGCAACCGCCAATGATACTGCAACTCTTGAAACAAGCGCTGCGTAAAGCAACACAACATGACGCTTGGCAGGAGATTGGCAGCAGCATTGATCCAGCGCAGACGAGCTTCGCGAAGCATTCTCATCTCGGTGCGGTATGCCGTTGTTGTCTGATAGATGTGTTCGTCGTGTTTCTCGTCCTCGATTTCCTTGCGTCGCTTGGCTTCTTCCATCTTGGTATAATGACCTGCAATCCATTCAAGGTGCTTCTCATCGCGCAGCTGCACATCGTAGTCGTGTAAATCACCACAAGGCTATCAATCGTTGCATTGAAATCAACGAGAGAACCCACCTGTTGGTCCCATGCAGACTGCGTGTTGAATTTCATGGGAGTCAAGCTCGTTTCGCCAGAGGTCTGCTGCTCGAGACGAAGTTTTTGGAACAATCTGGCTACTTCCCAAAAGTGTTCACGGTCAGCGTCAGTTTTCGGCAACATCTTGGTTTTCTGCTTGAGCTTGATCATCTCGTCGTCTTCCTCCCTTTCACGTGTGGGGCTTGGTTGATCCCGCGTCAATCCACCACCACTCTGCGCTGGGTCGATAAGTTGCTGAATTAACGGTGGTCCATTGACCAAGAATGGTGATGTCGTTTTGGACGGACTAGCAGGAAGCTTGGCGAGCACATTCTGCCGAGGCGAGTTTGGCGATGCTGAGCGGAGAATTTTTTCTACTTTGGCATTGAACACGCCTGCTGGATTGGCAGCAACTCGTACAGGACCCACTTGATGATGGTGATCAAGGTGTTCAAGACTTTTGTGTCGCGCAAAGTACTTCTCTGTGGCTACAGGCACAGCTGGCGTCGCAAACACTACCGACAACGAAAGCGTTCACAACCCAACAGCCACTGTCAGCATCAACGCTCTCACTCATCACCTGTAACTCGCCTGCCTACCTAGTCGACAGAGGTCTTCGTTAACCTGCAATGATCCAACGGGAGTCTCAGGCACGGGCAAAAGCGGCAACAGGAATTGCTTCCTCGCGGGCTCATCAGGCGTTGTTGGCTTGGTATCCATGGCTGGCACTGCACGCGGATCTTCGCGATGCCCTGCGCGCCGTACTGGTGACGGTGCTGTCGTGACCGGAGCAGCATGTACGGCCAAGCGATTGCCGTCCATGGTCGAGGCTGAAGCCTTGACCGGCATCTGCATGTCCAGTCCCTCGTATTATCCATCCACGTTTTGACCAATCATACCCGAGCCACGCTCTAAATGCAGCATCATGTAAATATAGCTCGACGCCGCTCTCCGTGCATTATTCCAGGGCGGTGGTTTCCGTGTTTGTTGGTGACGTCTGGCGGTAGCAGTGGAGGTGGGTAGGTAGGCGCGACAGCGACACCAAGGGACACGAGGAGCGCGCTGGTGCTCGCGCCAGGCACAAGGGCAGCGTGGGCGACGGCGGCAACGACAGCGGCATCCTGGTCACACGAAACCAGCTACACGGCACGGCGCGGCACGGCAAGACCAGGAGAGTAGCAGATAGAAGCCACAGACGCCGCCTGAGCGTGGCGAGTCCATGAACGTGGCGTTTCTGCGCTGAACTACGCACGCTTCAACGCAAGGACGACCGACGGGTGCTGGTTCGGCTGAGGCGCTAGCATTGGAGTACCCTCACGCGGCGGCGACGACGACGACAGGAACGAGGGTACAAGCGACTGGGTGGGGAGTGGACACACCATGCCTTCTGATACACCGTTGCACAAAGCAGCACATAACGGCGACAAGGGAGCATGTCTGCAGATCCTAGATGAGAAGTCGGTCGATGTCAACGCCCCCGGCGCAGGTGACCGAAGAGCATTGCACCGTGCGGCCGGCGGGAATCACGCCGAGCTGTGTTCTCTCCTGTTAGATCGAGGTGCTGAAATCGACGGAGTGAGTTGCGTGTACGGATGTGTGATAATGTCGTTATCCTATTGCTCATTTTCCTTCATGTTTGCGACAGGCGGACAAGAGTGGAAGAACTGCGTTGCATTGGGCAGCGATTAGTGGACATAAGGAAGCGACGCTGATTCTGCTGCAACGAGGTGCGGCCATCAATGTAGAAACAACGACGGGTATGACACCCTTACACGGCGCGGCTGAAGGCGGAAAAGTGGAGATAGTTAGATTGCTCATGGAACACAAAGCCGACTCAAGCAAGAAGGACGCCAACGGAAAATTGGCCTTCGATTATGCCGTTGATGGCAAACACAAAGCGGTGGTGAAAGTGCTCAAGGACATGGGAGACGCTGCAGCGCAGAGTTCATCGTGCGTCGTCATGTAAAGAAACCTTCCAGTTTAGCAAAGCCAGGAGCAATTTTTATTGAAACTAAACTAGCGCCATACAAGTCATATCTATTAGCCACAGCCTCGTCATCCGCGCGAACACCAATTGTGATCGCGCGCGATGCATCTCCTGTCTACCATTGGTCTTTGTGAGCCAGGCGACCCTTGATGCTGAGCTTGGACTGGTTGCGAGAGCCTCTCTTGCCCGTTGGACGGCGAACCATGCTCTTTTGTACACGGCGTTTGATAAGCTCGGCTGTGACCTCGTTCTGATCGCACGTCTCTTCATCATCGTCGTCGTCACCGCTGTCCTCACTGTCGTGACCACCATCAGCACCAGCGTCGGAATGGTTGTCCGCAACGATCATCGAAGCCATGCCTTCAGCAACTTCGTCCGTGCCGTCATCTTCACCTTCACCTTCGGCATCGCTGTCCTCTTCATCCTCACTTTCATCGGATCCTGCACGATGAGCGGAGAAGATGCTCAACTGAAGATCACCGTACTCGTCAGCGTTTGCTGGGTGCTATCCATGGCAACTGGCAACTTACATCATTGACGGCTTCACCAAATTCGTTCGAGAACCCACTTGCTTCGACATCAACATCCAGACGATTATCCGAGTCAGCAATGATATCTTGAAGTCTTGGAACACTCTGTCGTCCATATAACGTGAGATAGCAGTCCCATCAGCTACTATTAGCTCTCATATGCAGCTCACGTCTGGAGTGTACGCGCCGCCTTGCAATCTGGAGAAGAACTTGACGAGACCGTTAACATCGCGATTGAAGAGTCTACAACAACACATCAAGTTTGAGTTCCATCATTTCACGCATTTAAATGAAAATTGGGGTAGATAGTCGACTTACTCGGTTGCATTCGGGTGTGACGTGGAAATCATTTGAGGAAAATCGATCATGGTGAGTTTGCCATCTTCGTTTATCATCAAGTTGAACTCGTTGAAATCGCAATGAACAAGACCGCATTCGGCCAATCGAACGACAATAGACATCGCAGTCTCGTAGGCATCCTACAATTCCAAATATGAGGTCAGAAACTGATTGCACTAGCACCTGTGTATGCTGTTCGACTTTACCTTCGAGTTTGCCAAACGGCGAACCTGGTTCAATGGATATCCATCTACGAGACTCATGCAGATGGCATGACGATTGCAATCGATCGGTGTAGGCGTTGGAAAGCCACGTTCGTACAATGCCTATCGGTGATTCGTCGAAAAGTTACATCGTCATTTTCGTCGGTCATACCAGGCGAGCTCAACGAACAGCGTACCTTCAAGAACGCATATTCCTTGAGTGCCGAGAGTCTGGACATGTAGAACCAGCTCACACTCTTGCGGTTCTTCAGGTAGTCGCGTTTCTGCAAGCATTCATATTCCACAACCGTCCGCATTTACACCTCATTTCGTCAACACGCCAACATCTGTCACTTACGTTCTTGACCGCGCGGAAGGACGTACGACCAAGGCGATGGAACTTGATAGCAACCTCGGTGCCATCTTCTTGTGTCGCCAGGAAGATGTCAGATTCTTTGCCGACGCCAATCTGACGGCCCAACCCGACAATGTGCCCTCGCTCCAGGAACACACGCAGAGCCAGGAAGTCATAACCACTGTACGTCAAGCGGAAGCCATCGTATGTGTTGCCATCGTGCGCAATGAGCTTGTTGCGCAACAGATGCGACAGAATCTTGTTCACACCACCATGGCGCAGCTTGGCAATCGCCGTGATCAGCTCCACTGGCACAACTTCATGGTTCTTCATTCCCATTTCGATGGCTGTGAGCACGCGAAAGTGCTCTTTCGTCAAGTAGCGCATGCACGTGACGTCGAGCTTCATGGTATCGCGTTGCTGATGTGTCTAGCTGGAACGAACGGACCACTGCGCTTGGCGTCTGGGCTTGGTTGATGCGCCGCGTGATGTATGCTGCTCTGCCTTTCAACTGTCCAGTCAGTGGCTCAATGTTAAGAACAACTGGTGTTCGTATCGAATGGAGGGTTCGCTGTTCCAATGTCGACACACCATAATTGTTGGCGCCATAATTGCTGACAGTGTGACGATGGTGATCGAACTCAAGTTCAAGGCACGAAAGCGGAAGCTGACCGAGTCCGCGCAGACGGCGACGACAGCGACGGCGACGGCGACGACCGCAGCTTTCGGGCACGTGTTTGGCCTCCAAGATGACCAAGAGTCAACGTCACCACGTCAAGTGCACAAGAAGCCTGCTCTGTTGGAGGACAGCGCCAGCAAGGTGCAGCACTTGAAGAATGAAGGCAACACGCTCGCGGATGCCGGTGTGTACTGAGCGCGTCCACCTGCATCCACATGCAATGCATGTGCTCATGATTTCATCATTTGTATAGGCCGTTTTCGTGCAGCAATGGCGAGATGGTTGGAGGCAGTGGACATTGCCCCCACTAACGCGGTACTGCACGAGCTATTAGCTCAGGGTGCGATGGCAATTGGTGAAGATTTTCGTGCTGTCCAATTTGCATCAAAAGCAGTTGAGCTTGCACCAGACTGGGGAGATGCTCACCTGACTCTGGCGCGGTGTCACATGAACTATGGAGAGCTGCGGTTAGCAAAAAAGAATTTCAACCAGGTGCGTTGTGAGCTGTGACATCGCAATGAGAATGGCTTACAAATGTGGTGAATATAGGTGATCGCGTTGAAAGGGTCCACACCTGAAATCGAAGACGATCTCCGCGACGTGGATGATTTGTTAGAGAAACAAGCGGAAGCCCTGCGAAAGCGAGACGAAGAGGCTGCTCGCGAAAAGGACGAAGACAAGTGGCAAGTGATCACGTGCTTCCGCAATTTAAGTTTACGGGGACAAACGAAGCCGACGTAAAGATCTCATCAAGATGCATGGCGGATCCAGCGGTAAAGGCAACAAAATGGGGACATTGAGAAGGTTAGGTTGAATACATAAGATTAATCCAAAAAGTGCATCGACGAGAATCATACAGTGATGCGTCGGTCGTGAATGGCCAGCATGCACACTAGACTTACAAAACTTGAAAGAGCACGGAAGACTCAAATTGAGATCTACTCGAACGGCAGCGACGCTTTTGATACTCTACATGGGTCGGAGAAAGTGTTTTCACTTTCCTTCTATAATATGGTCGCTGCAACGAGTTATTCCGCTGAAATATCGACATTTGCTTTCATGCCGTTAGTGCCACACTGGCTGTTCAAACCACATTGCAGTTAGTAAGAGTTGCATCCACGCAAAATTCCAGCACACGTTTCACGTACTGGTTTCTCATACTGAGCGTACGACTGAGCGGTGGACGCTTCGTCGTAAGTTTCTTCCGCAACACTTGCCGCCGTTTGTTGATCGCCGTAGCAATGATATGGTTCCCAGTCCTTGTCGTTATCGACTCGGTTGTCGAACAAGGAATCGATCTTTTGACGCATCAAGAAGCAAAGTGTCGTTGCAGCGGCAGAGATGTATTCTTCGTCAAGCATATCTGCGGCTTGCGTCTTGATCTTCTTCCGTGGTGTCGACTGAGGACTGTCTTGTCGTGAATCGGTGTCATCCCCATCGGGAGTCGATGGAGCAGTGGTCGCACTGGCCTCTGCATCCGAGTCATTGCGATGCTTCTGCGAAGCATAGCGCTCGTTCGTCGTAGGACCGCCGTTTGATTTGCCTTGCTTCTTCTCAGCTTTCAATTTGGCAACCTTGAGTAAATACTTCTGCGCGTGTGTTCGCACCTGCGTAACGGAGCGCGTTCGCACGACTTGCTGAACACGCTTCCACTTGTGGCCATGTATCCGAAAGCCGGCCAAGAATCGCTCGTGTTCATCAGCACTCCACCTTCCACCTCGAATGGATGTGCTCGAGTCCTCGTCTTGGCCGTCATTTTCTTCCTCATCGTTCGGGGCAGGCGCTATCCGTCGGGATGCTGCACTTTGCTTGCGCTGGGCATCCTTTGGACTGGATTTTCGGCTTACTGACTCTACGTCAGACGCAGAATGTGTCGCAGGTGAGTTCATTTGCTCAGAACTTTCAGTCGGCAAACTTGGTGTCGACGACAGTGTTTGAACCAACGTGTTGTGAAGTGTCTTGGATACGGGCATATCTTGCTTCGTCACCAGCGGCTTTCCAAATGAGTGCAATGACGGAAGGCTGAACTTTGGGAGCGGTGGACTTGAATTATTGCTGCTGACCGTGCGGTTCAGGATATTTGCCAGTCCAAATCCGGACGATCCTCGCCATGGCTCGTGCTCCTATTGCGTGAATGATAGACGCGTGAGAATCGACTAAGCTATGGACGACGCATTGCACGACGCACCTTCTTGACGGGATACGACTGCTGCGAGTGTTCAGCCATCATACTTGGGTTGTTGTTGGCGTGGTAACTATTTTCCTGCGCGAATTCTTGCTGCTCTGTCTTTGGGCGGACCAAACCAATGTCCATTGCCGTTGAAAGCGCGTTTAATGGCCGACGATGCTGAAGAGATGTGGCCGTGCGGCGGTCGCCGTCACGAAGCTTGTCAGGATACTCTGCAAGAGCCGGCGGCCGTCAATCCTCGTGCTCTTTTCTCGCGTTTGTGCTTGTGCAAGCGATCGGTGTTCAGAAAACTACAAACAACAGCATGGTCATCACAGCGGCGTGGCGGTCAGCCCAGACACCTGGGATCGGTATGGATCGCCCCGGGCAGCCAGAGCACAGGCAGCTGGTGAACCGCATGGGAATCTTTGCGAAGAATCCCCACCCGCCGCGCGACACACGCGAGCCATCTGCCGGGTGGCAGCCCAGGTGGCGATCGTGCCAGCTTCGCTTACCTCGTCCTCGTGTGGTTCCGACAAGAAGGCGACGGCGGGCTGGATTGGCTTGCCGTGCTCTTGCGCGCTCGTTTGGTCGAGTCGGTCGGCGCGCTTAAAGTTCTCGTTCGGACAAGTGCTGCGTGCGCGATCTGAGCTGCGCGGCGTGGGCGGTCTGGATCGGATCTCGCCTTGTTGGTCTTCGCTGGCTTGCGCCGCCGGCGGTGACTTGGGTTGCGCTGGCAAGTGCGGGTCTGCCTCGCGCGACCAGGACGCGATCCAAACGCGGAACTGGCCTCCTCGCTCGCCCCGCCCAGGGTCTCTGCTGACTGAACAACGCCGGGCGAGCCCAAAACAGAAACTCGCCACGAGTGGGGGTGAGGGTAGGGGTCCAGCGTTTCGTCAAGTCGCTGGGCCGCTCAAAATGGGGTAGGGCATTACACAGCCGAAAGAACAACTCGAACTCCCAACTGCAAGAAGCACCGCGCCGTGCAACAAAATCGCCGAAGTGTTGTGTGCTCCTGATGGAGTGACCGGCGGCTTTGAGGAAGGATGAGTGGTGTGGTCATCACGACTGGGACTTGTATGTTGTTGTTGGTTAAGTGTGAGCGGATCACAATTCTCGGCGACAATATTCTCCGTCGGTCGGACTGGTTGGTGGCGACAGGACTGGTGCTGATACTTCCCCTGTCGCGAGACAGAACCGGGCAGAGGAGTGAAAGATGAGGTTTCGGGGCCGCTGATTGGCTGGGATCAGCGAGGATGTTCAAAAAGATGCGGGTTGGTGAAGCTGTCGATCTCGCCTGGTGGCTCCAATCGTTTCTCAATCCGAATTGTTGCAAATTGCACATCTTCCAGCTCACTCGAACGCTGGGAGAACCTCAATGTGACGGCGCTGGCCGAGAACACAACGCCACCATTTGGTTGCGCCGGACTGCAAACCATCAACAAACGGCCAAGCCGTTGACATAGGATTGTTCTCAGATCCAAAACTCCTCACGAGTGCCAAGCCGGGGCAAACGGTGGCGAATTCCCTGCCAGTGGCGGGACCAATCATCGATGGCAAGCATGTCTGATCTTGTTTGAGTGTGTCTCCTCTTCGGGGTGTGAGGATGCGAGGTTTGGATGGAACCTCCAGTCAGAGTGCGACGTCAGCGCCTGCATTCGATCTTGAGACCGTGCTGTTTTCTGCCATGGAAGTACGCAGCGAACGTCTGCACACTCCTTGGAACGAGCGTTGGCTTCGCGTGACCGCCATGCGAGCACAACAGCGCAGACCTGGCCCATCCTTCCAGTGGAGGCGCCCACTCTTCGTCGACTGGCGATTGGATCCGAACGCAGCACGCCCTGGTTCGAATTTTTTGCCGTCAGTTCCCGCTTGCATCCACCCGGATCAGCCAATCAATTGCCTGAAAATAGTATCTTCTATTCTGGGGTCCAGCCGCGCCTGTCGCATGGGCAGCGATGCCATGCGCACGACCGCACCAGCGTGGCTGCATGCGCTGGCGATCAACATGACACAGAAGACAGAGGTGCTGGCGTATGACCGCGAGAAGCGCATCTACAAGGAAGCGTACGTTGACAACTTCCGACGCGTGCGGCACTTTCCGTCACTCGCAACCATTGGCGCCGGCAAGTCGGACGGCCAGAGTATCATCCTCGTGCAAGAGCCAATCTCAGGCACAGATGACGTACTACATCGGAGGCCGTCCAAGTTCGACAATGTCGCAAGTCGCCTTATGCCGCCCGACACAGTAAGTCCATGTGGTACAGTGTGTGGCTTGTGTGCTATGTGGATCTGTGTAATGCTGAACTGGAGTGTGAATGACTGCCCAGCTGGAGCAGTTATTTGAGCGTACGCCGCCGTTGACAAGTTTTCGCTCGGCTGTTATGTGCAAACATACGAAAGCGCGGCATGAGCAAGGATTGAGTACCCTCGCAGACCTTTCCACCTCAAACCAAGCGCAAGACGGCAGCCCAACCAAGGCGTGTGGCATGTCGATAGTACGTCTGCGTGCTTTTGTCCAGTGTAACTCTTGGCGAAGCTCACTCAGTGACTCAATTAATCGTTTATTGAGTGGCAGCTAGCACCGTTTAAGCCTCCAAACACAGTCGAAGCGAAAGCAAGTATTGAACGCAAAATCACGTATGACGCACAAGAGTTCTCAGAAAAACCCAAGCACAGTCGAACAGTAGGGCCATGTTTCAGCGCCAGTTTCGGGAGTTCGGGAACTAACTTCGTTTCATGTAGCTTTCTCCGCGTCCTCCGGGCGAGCAATGGAATTACAACAACCCAGTATCTGCCAAAGAAGAAATCCGATCAACGCAGTATTTTCATCTACCACCAGACGGCATCGCAATCAAGGCTGACCGCAAGTACACGCAGGAGTATATTCGGTTGACTATAGCAGCCCAGCGAGCGCGTAAGCGCCAACAAAAATTGAGCCAAGAGTCTTCTCCTTAGATATTATCGCGCACGACGTGCGCGACGAGAATTCTTGTGTTGATTAATTCTGCTATCACTACCTGTCAAACATTTAGATGACCGTCAATTGGGCGGTACAGGTCAAATTGGCTTCACATAGCCACCGTACCTCTTCAGCACTTGCGATTCGTCGGCGAAGATCTTCACTCAAAAATCCTTCAGGCCACCATGTTGGAATGGATGTCTGCAGTTTGTGCAGGCGTAGCTACATAAAAGCCGTTACCTATGTCATTGAGGTATTCGGCTATAGTCATACACTTACCGCAGTTCGTAGTGGGCTTCTATGCACGATTGTGTCGTGGGAAAGCTTTAGGCCGCGGTCCTCTCCTTTCTCATGAAGAGCTGTTGATACCATGAACGGATTGAAGGAAAACGGGAATTCTTCTCCGTACCACTCAACAAGCTCCGGGAAAGTCAAGAGGTAATCAAGTGATCGTGCTAGCTGCAAGAGAAATCAGTTAGCTCTACAACTGCATTGGCTGAAGTCGACTGACGTACCGTGACCAGAAAGTTCTTTCCTTCCCACACAAATTGTCGCACAGTAATCCCTTCAGCGGTCTGCAGTTGGTGCCATGCTTGAACGCACTCAACAGCCGCCACAGAAAGCTCCACTAACTTCACCAAACCCGTTGCAAACTCGTCAAACGCGTGGAATCGCTCATTGAACAGCAGCGCATTTTTGTATCGTTGAGTCGCAGTGCGAATCAAAACACCAACATCTCGATACTGCTTGTCATATTGCAGTAGGGAAGCTATTGCGGAGTCGTGCAACGCTCTTAGCTGAGGAGATCGCCTATCGACTTCTGTGACGGTATGTTGAGTCATGTTCTTGACTCTGGATCGCTTCGTCGCCGATGACGAACGTTTGATACTTGATGATGACTCGAGGTGAAGCACTCCATCGTTCCAATCCACAGATCGCAACTTCTTCTGCAAGTCCTATTCGACAAATGGAAGTTGGAAGGAGTTACAAGTGAGCAATATCAGACTACCAACCTCCTGTATTCGTGTTACTTCCGACGCAACTGGCACAGGATTCGTCCATCGCTCGCGAAGAGACGAAAACTGCACGTCCCTGACAACTTTCTCTGTGGAGCCTAGTCGACGTACAAAAGCGTTGGAAACACTTCGTTCTCGCTCTTGTAAGCCATCCAAGAATCGTATATGAACGGTTTTCTTGCTCGCTTGAACACCAGTAATCTACAATTCCAGCAGTAAGCGTCAGCTGAGAAGGGCTAAAAGACCTGAGGAGTATATGGGTATACTTCGCAGGGGAACCAGTCTTCTTGTTCTTCGGCGCGGCTCGTGCTGTGGCGCCGGCACCAGCAGCACTCGACCCTTTCYCCGATTTGGAATGGATGGGTGTCAGCCATACAAGCTCTCTGGATGTCCCCATCAAGTCCTTTCACCAACTGCTGTTGCATCTTTAAAGGAAGCTGGCGTGCTTGTTCAACAGCAAATTCCTGGACCATAAGCTCCGTCTCATGCTGAAGCTTCAATCGCGCGTCTTCTTCTTCTTCCTGCTGACGCTTCGCAGCAGCCTCACGTGCAAGCCGCTCGCGAATCGCTCTTGCTTCTTCGTCGTTGTAAGGTCGGATCAACTCAATGGCATCGAATAGTACATGCTGTCTCGCTAATTGGTAGACGTTGTCGTCCAAGTGAAGCGTGGCTTTATCGTATGGCTTTTCCAGGCGGAGAAACCATCGTGGGTTTTGCCTCCACACACACAGCGCCACTGCAGTCGCCCAGAGCTTGCCATTGATGCCCTCCAAGGGTGGCGGTGCTACACCGTTGATAACATAATGGAACTCTTTTGAATACTTCCAGCTTCCGTCTTATTCCTGCAGTGCCAAGAGCGCTGTAATGTAAACCGGAAGTTCCTCTTCTGARAACACTCTTGCGTGAGATGGCGATGCAAAGTTCGTCGGCTCAGGTTGCTGGTTTCGCGGTTGTGGGGACAGCGGCGGCAATCGTGAGGCGCTAGGCCTCCGGCGAAGGTGAAGCTGGCCGTCTTCCAGCGCTACGTCGGTCGGTATTGAACGGCAGAATGCTTGGTAGAATTGATCAAAATGAAATGGCACATGCTTCCGAGCTCCAGAGTCCATGTCCCCAAAGAGGTTGATCTCGGGATGCTTGCTCTCTCTCCCTCACCGTCGACCGGACGCAAGCAACCCGACGAAGAGTAATTTTGGAATGCGGTTCACGATACGAAGAAAATATCCGAGCGTCGAAATGCATAATGCTGTTTCAATTGAACTGTTGGWTTTCTCGAATTCCACGTGAGCAGAAGAAAAGCTGTCAACATTCCCAATTCTGCACAGAGCCCTAGCTTTCCAAGAGACTCTGAGCTCATAAACTGTCATTCGCTCATCCGCAAATTCTGGAACTGGGCCTTGGTGAACTTCTTCCACCGCGCGTAAGCGAATCCAACGATCACAACGGTGGCAACCAGCATCGCCGGGATCGCCGACGTGAAGACATCAACGCCAATGTACRCAAGCATTGCTGATGGAATCATCAACCACGAAACGATGGCACTGATAGATCCCGGAACTGGAAGAACAACTTTAGTGCACGGAAGTGATTRAAATTCCACTCATGCGACTGCATGCATACCTTTGACAGGGCGTTCGATGTCTGGATGAGAAAAGCGAAGCTTGACAAATGCCAGCAAGATAAGGAGCTGGTAGAATGCCGACAAAGCGTTGGTCATTCCAAGAATTTCCTCAAACTCGAACTTGATGAGGATGAAAATAATGACGAGACCACTTAAATCGCGTTGTGGGGAGTGTCGAAGCGCTCGTTGCGTCTGTAGGAGAAGACAACATGAGAATTGTGCATGGTCAGGAGCGCACGAACTACGCAGATAAAACTTACTTCTTCAGGAATGCAGGCATGAGATCGCACTCTGCCATACCGAGGATCTGGAATGAGTCACAGAAAAGCTCGGCAATATAGTGGTCTCACTTGGCTCCACAGGCATGGCTCCTCGGCGTGCGACACCTTGAGCCACCCACGGAGGCAGGATGAAACTCCACTACGGCTCTAGAGCCGTGTTGGTGGCCTAGTAGTCGTGGTTGGATGGGGCGCGGCTGTGAACGCCGAGACGATGGCGAAGGCCGGCAAACTTCTGGGGGCCGAGGGCCTTAGTGAGTAAGTCGAACGGCATCTGATCAGTGGCCACTTACTGCAATCGGATGTCGCCAGAGCGCTCACGCTCCTGGACGAAGAAGTACCGCATATCAATGTGCTTGACTCGCCCGTGGTGCTCAGGGTTGTTGGTGATCTTGATGGTGGATTGATTATCTTCGCCAATGAGTGTGCCGTTGGTCTGCTTGTGCTCCAGCTCCTCGAGCAGCGCGGCCAAGTACAGTACCTCTTGGACGGTGGACGCGCGCGCCACGTACTCGACCTCAGTCGTCGAGACCGTAACGAGCTTCTGCAGAGAGCTGCGCCATGAGATCGGGCTCGTGTGGAACAGGTACGTTATGTAACCGGAGACGGAGCGGTTAGTGCTGGGACAGTTTGCGTAGTCAGCATCGCTGTAGGCCGATAGAGCATGTTGCATTGTCGCCTCCGCCACATGCGCAGCTCCTAAGATAACGTCATGTCGTCTTGTTCCATTGAGATAGCGTAGGCCATGCACTACCGCACGCCAATGGTTTGGTCCGGGGTACTTGAGGACCGGCTGACTTGACGGACAAAGTCAGCAAGGTCATGACGCGTGCCCATCATGAGGTACATGAAGCTCCCCACCACCTCGCGGTACGGGATGCGTTGCATGGATTCGATGACGGCGGGGTCGGTAGGGCAGTCCGCCTCACTGAGTTTGTGGCCGGGGTCTTGTGGAGATCCGACGGCGCAACTGTCTGTCATGCCGAAACGTTTTGGTACAATACTTCTCTTGATGCACGAAGATCACGCGGTGATCACGATGCCGTTTGATGTGCCAGCAGATGATGAACCTGGCTTCACCGAGCATGGGCGGGCGTGGCGGGGCGGTATCCGGCTGGGTAACCCCACTGCAGTTTGCGGCAGATGATGACCGTGCCTGGGGGCTCTGGAGTAGTCCTGGTGTATCCACCACGGGCTGTGAGCGCGCGCCAGGATCTATGGGCGGTAGTCCGGATTCTACGGGCCTGGATATACGCGGAGTGATGCGGCACGCTCGGTCCACAACAGGGCCCACCCCTGACTTGCGCAAGCTTGGCTCCGGCGTCTCAGGCATGGTGTCCGTCGATGCACCCGTTCGATCTGCGATCGACGCATCGGCGACGCTTGCAGGGCATCGCGGGCGATTGGCAGCATGGGATACGCGAGTGTCATTGTCGACAGTTTGCTGTTGAGCAAAGGAGGCACCAGCGTCATCACGTGCGTGCTCCATGACGGCTTTGCTGCGATGGAAGGAAACCCTGGGAGCGGGAACATCATCGTCATCACATGCGTGTTCAAGTACGCCGTCATCACTGTCGCTTGAGTCGCTTTGATGAGAGACACCGGCGTCATCACTCGCGTGCTCAATCGCAGCTGCGTCACTGCGGCGAAGGTCGCATTGGTTGTGTCGTATTGTTACAGCTCAGAGAACTGCACAAGGTGACAAGAACCTTTGGAATGGGAAAAAGGAGGTCCTTGTAGGGACGTGTCCGGGGACTCGATCACTAGATTGGGGATGATCCCAGGCCAGATTCCGTCGAGAGGCAGAGGTTTTAGCAGTGGTTATGGACAAGAACCACGCTAAGGAAGCGAATACAAATATTTAGACACCAAACACCAGTAACAATACACGCGGAACCTTGCACTGGATAAGCAAGTTCCACGGGAAATGGGTTCTAGCTACGCGTCAGAACGCGTACAACAGCTAGAAAGGCACGCTTTACACTCGCAGACACGTGCGAAAAGGAAGCAGTGTGTGTGTG
>NSDO01000092.1:218057-231676 GCA_002286825.1 Lagenidium giganteum
CAGGAGCGAGTATCTCGAGTGGTGCTGTAAATACACGCGATCAAGGCGAGCTTCCGACAACTACAAGCGACCAGCATGACCGCAGCGTCAGGATGGCGACGTCGTCCACGAATATACTCCTGCGTGTACTTGCGGTCAGCCTTGATTGCGATGCCGTCTGGTGGTAGATGAAAATGCTGCGTTGATCGGATTTCTTCTTTGGCAGATACTGGGTTGTTGAAATTCCATTGCTCGCCCGGAGGACGCGGAGAAAGCTACATGAAACGAAGTTAGTTCCCGAACTCCCGAAACTGGCGCTGGACTGTGCTTGGTGTTGTGACACACATTCTGGCTGAGTGTTCGTCCTTGGAGAGATGGCTTAGTGGAGACACAATAAGCAGTGTGTACTCGACGGTACTCACCAGACCCAGGGTTTTTCCCTCGTGGCGGTACCCTTTAGGAATAGATTGGATACGACCTTGGTGGGCCGGTTCAGTACTCTCTAATTTACGAGCTCCCCCCGCGTCTCACGACTGTCACCGCACCCAGATCGCAGCACTTTGTCAGACTGGAAGAGGTGCTTCCTTTGCAGAGGTGCTTCCTCTGCCAATCTGACAAAGTGCTGCGATCAAGAAAAAGGTGAGCCACGAATATGTCGCTTCCACAACAGGTTATGAGCCCAATGCTGCCAGTCAGCGACGACATTGCCGGCCTGGTGCCGCCCACGTTCAACGGCGACTCCGCCGCCTTCAACGACTACGCGTCGACAATGGAGCTGTACCTGAAGGCAACGAGTTTGCTCGGGTACGTCCTCGTTTCTGAATACGACGGCACGCAAGCGTTCGTGCACGAAGGGAAGGAATTCCCTGCGATTGTGCAGCTAGGGCAAGGTGTCCAGCCCGCGCAAGGCAACGACGATGCTGTTGAGCCGCAGATCGAACCGGGCCCGCAAGATGCTCCTGGCGGCGCCGCGCACCGCCAGTATGAGCTCCTGAAAGCCCATGCACTGCAGAACAACTCTCAATTGCGCCATTATCGCCCAAGGTATCGAACGTGAACATCAGTCCAAGATCAGGAATGCAACAAGTGCTCGACAAGCGTGGTCTCCTGCGCGACTACTACAACCGAAGCAGCTTGCAGAACCGTGTCGCCGTCCCCGACGACTGCATGAGTTTAAGATGGGAGAGGGAAGCAGCATTGCAACCCACCTCGACCGATTTGGTGAACTGGTGATGGCGATGGAGGCTGTCGGCGACGCGATGGATGCGACGCGACAGATGGTGATCCTGCTTGGCAGTCTGCCACAGGAGTACGGCATGATTGTCACTGTGATTGAGAACTCCATCGGGTTGACGCTGGATGACGTCAAGGAAAAGCTGCTGAGACATTACGAAAAACTGCAGCAGCAAGAGCCTGCGGAAGTTGCCTTTAAGGCAAACCTGGGCGGTGCGCGAGGAAGACGCCCAGGTGGACGGGGTCGAAATGAAGACAAGAAAAAACCAAGAGCGTTTAAGGGGAAGTGCTTCGCTTGTGGTAAGGTTGCTCACAAGAAAGCCCAGTGCAAGAAGAAAAAGAAGCAAGAGCATCAAGAAGACGAGACGATGTTCATGGCACAAATGCCAAGCGAACGTGTCAAGCAAGGGAATGCGTGGTTCATCGACAGTGGGGCATCCTCTCACATGAGCTCGAATCGTGGAGACTTCACTGAATATCGCGAACTGCCAAAGCCAATATTGCTGATGGCAAAGTGATGAATGCTATCGGGCGTGGTCAAGTCTGAGTAATCTGCGAAAATGGCGAAGCGGTCACGATGTGCGACGTGCTCCATGTCGAAGGACTTGATCGGCGACTCTTATCAGTTCCAAAACTGGCCCAGCGAGGACTCACAACTCAGTTTGACGCCCAGTACTGTTCGATCATGAAGGGTGGAAAGCTGATCGTTCGCGCCAAGCACGAGTTGAGTGCATACGTCCTTTACATGCGCCATGAGCACGCAATGTACTGTGAGATGGCTGATGCAGCAAGCAAGTGGGAGCTGTGGCACGCACGCCTGGAGCATGCGAACGCCGAGGCGTTCAAGAACACACAACGTGCGACCACTGGACTGCCGAGCGTCGCGAAGCAAAGTGAGCGCGTGTGTGGCGGATGTGCTCAGGGCAAGATGACGGTCACCTCGTTCCCATCAGCGTCTACAACGAAGACAGCCGGGGTTCTGGAGCTTGTGCATACTGACGTCATTGGCCCATGAAGAACGTGTCAGCAGGTGGCTCACGCTATGCTGTTACCTTTGTCGACGACTACTCCAAACACGTGAGCGTGTACTTCTTGAAGAGTAAGAGTCAAGCCGCATCAAAGTTCGCTTGAGTATAAAGCAATGATGGAGAACCAGTGTGGGGTGAGAGTGATGCGAGTGCGATCCGACAACGGCAGCGAGTACAAGAACAAGAAGTTTCAGGGGTTGTGTCGCAAGAATGGCATCATTCACCAGAAGACAGTGCCGTATAGCCCACAGCAGAACGGCGTAGCCGAACGGATGAACAGGACGCTTGTTTAAAAGGCCGGTGCATGCTACACTACAAGTCGGCCCGACAAAGTGGTGGGCCGAGGCAATTGCCACAGCTGCGTACATGACAAACACTGCAGCGCGACCAGACACAACACCACACGAAGTGATCTTTGACCAAAAGCCAGACCTGGGACTACTCCGCGTATTTGGATCTCTTGGATTTGCTCACATCGCCGACTCAAAGAGAGCCAAGCTTGAACCAAAGAGTTTTCGGTGCCGCCTTCTCGGATATGCTGACGACGGGAAGGGATACAAGTTCCTCTACCTTGATACCGAGAAGGCGGTCGTGAGTCGCTCAATCAACCTCGATGAGCGTGAGGTGAACGGCATCTACGACGAAGGAGGTGATGATAAGCTGGCAAACACTCATTCGTCATGGCCAATGAACAATGACGATGACGATGGCGATGTAGTGGCACCAACACCTGCGCCGGCACAAGACGTAGAGATGATTGAGGGAATGGAGGAGACCACGGGCCATTGTCGACAGCACCCGACATTGAGATGAGTCCAGCAGCACGGGACATAGCACCGAGGCCAGCACCAGAAACGTTAGTGACAACCAACCCCATCGTGTTCCACCCGACCACGAGCCGACGATCGAACAATCAACTCCAAACTTCAGTGCTGCCGACCATCTCCGATGGTGAAACCGAGCACACCAGCCAGAGTGTTCCGCAACGACGCGCCGACCGACACACCCCACAACTACCGGCGCCCCTACGCCCACGGCTACCAAGCCCAGCCATTCCACGACTGCCTGCACCATCGCCCTCACAGTTGCCGAGCCCAAAGATCCCTCAACACGCAGATGAATCTGCGTGTTGAGGATCGAGGCTATCGCAACTGAACTTGAAGCGCTGAAGCGCAACGGCACCTTCCAAAAGGTGAAGCGACGTCACAACATGAAGATCATCAAGACCAAGTGGGTTTTCGCAAACAAACAACACGAACGCGGCGAGATCAGTCGATGGAAGGCTTGACTTGTTGCATTGGGGCTCTCGCAACTGTTTGGAGTGGATTTCTTTGAGACATACGCCGCAGTTGCGAGTATGGCATCAATTCGTATGTTCTTATCCCTGTGTTGCGCCCTCAGCTACGTGATGGAGCAGATTGATGTGGACACCGCGTACTTCAATGCCGAGCTTGAGGAAGAAGTGTACATCGAGATCACCGACGGCCTCGAACCAGACAGCGACTACGTGCTCAAGTTGGACAAAGCTTTGTACAGATTGAAACAGGCTGGGAACGCATGGTTCAAAACAATCCAAAAGCTGCCAATTGAGATCGGGTTCGCATCCTGTGGTGGAGACACGTGCATCTTCGTCAAACCGACAAACGGTGGAGCCGTGTACATCTGCTTGTACGTCGACGACATGGTTGTGGCGGCAAGCACGAAGGAATAGGTCGACGAAGTGAAGCGAGCCATTGCTTCCCGTTTTCGCATCAAGGAACGCGGCCCCGTCAAGCATCTCCTGGGTATGGAGATCGCGTACGACCAACACGAACGCACACTGAAGATGACACAGACCCAGTACATCAAGGTAGTCGCCGAGCGATTTAACCAGAGTGACGCACGCGAGACAGCCAACCCATGCGACCAAAGCATGAAGCTGTCGAAACAAGATGAACCAACCACGGAGAGCAGCAAGCTCGAGATGAGCAAGAAACCCTACAGATCGCTGATTGGGTGCTTCCAGTACGTGGCCCAGTGCACTCGCCCTGATGTTGCCTATGCAGTCACGCAACTCAGTTGATTCAAGGAGAACCCAGGACAGAAGCATTGGCTTGCCGCGATCACGATACTACGATACTTGAAGGGAACAAGCGAGCACGGGATCAATTTCCATGCTGCTGGAACGAAGAACACACCAATCGCGTACTGCGACGCCGACTGGGCAACTCCGACAATCGCCGCTCAGTGTCGGGATTGGTCATCGTGATGAAGGGGGGGCCCATCGTCTGCAAGTCCAAGTACCAATCGACTGTCGCGCTCAGTTCAACTGAAGCCGAGTGCCTATCATTGAGCCCATGTGCACAAGAGGTGACGTGGGTGCGAGGAAGACATGAAATCAACCAACAGGAACCGACATCAGTGTGGGAGGACAATCAAGGAGCAATCGCCCTCGCACATAACGACGGGTATCATGCACGCACCAAGCACGTAGCCATCCGCCATCACTTCATCAGGGAGCACATCGCAGCCAAGGTTATCAAGCTGAGCTACATCGAAACCCAACGGCAAATTGCCGAAGCTATGACCAAGGCACTCGGCACCAAACGATTCCAGTTCCTTCGCGAAGCGATGGGGATCGCGCCAACGCACACGACGCTTTAGGATCAACAGTGAGTGGGAGTGTTGAATGCACTGCGAATCCTGGAATCGTCCATGCACTCAGCCACCATCTGTCAATGGAAACAGATGTGCAAGAGCAGTGACCAGACAGGGTGAGATCGAGGGCAAGCATTCTCGAACGACGATAGAAGAAATGAACATTCTGGATGGCATGAGCCGGAAGGCAGGTCAGTTCGTAGGTTGACTGGTAGCAACTACCTCATCAATATCACTTTCCAATTGACCGGGCAACCAACACATTGGCGTGGCCCCTGTCCCAAGCTTGGGCGGCCGACGCTACATCGTCGTGTTTGTGGGCGAGTACACGAGATTTCTCTTCGTGCACCCGCTGCGACACCGGTCCGATCTCTACGCTTTTGATAAGTTCCGCGCGGAGTTTGCTCGCAAGGTCGAGACGCTCCATCACACGCAAGCGCTCAAGTCTCAGGGGGGATGAGGCTGCACGCGGACAATGCGCGTGAGTACGTGAAACTCAGCACCTGAACCGGCGCAGCAGGTTTCCTTATCCGTTGACAATACCGCGGCAAACTCCGAACCCGACCATCGACGCCAGGAGCAACAGGGATCTAAATTGATCAGCCTTGACACCTTAGCAGGTCTGCGGCAAGTCAAGACTCCGAATGCTAAATCATCCTATGACCCCATGGTTCTGGACTCCGAGAAGACACCAGCAAACCAGGTGAAACCATTGACCAGATCTGCTCGCAACTCGACAGGATCCAAGTCTTCGGAAGAGCAGCCCTCAACTCCTAGCCCACCAAACTCTAGTGGCTCTGATTTGAACAGTGACGAATACGAAGTTATTTGGCCCGAAGGRACTGCATTGGGTCTCACCCTGCGTGTGCATCCAACCACACGATTTYCGGTCGTTGCTCGTGTCACTGGCACCAGCAACCTCAAGAACATCGAACACGTCACRCCGGGCGACATCTTGTTTGCTGCCAACAACATGCCAATTCTTCCGCAGGCAAAGTTCAAGCAGACACTGGAAAATCTGTCAAAACTTCCCAAGCCTGCCATTTTGCGTTTCCGACGATCCCAAAGCGTCAACTTACCACCATCTGCCACCAAGTCTGAAGACTCGGACATGTCCCTTCCTAGAGGTCCACCACTCAAGGAAGGCGAATATGAACTTGTCTGGAGGGAAAACGTCAATCTCGGACTAGTTTTCAGCTCCGACGCCGATGTACCGCGCGTGATCAAGGTAGATGTCGAGTCTGGTGGACCCAATGTCAGCAAGGTCTCTATGGGCGACTCGTTGGCATGGATTGGTGCCATGAACATCGCTGGTGTGCCTTTCCACACTTCAATGGCAACTTTGCGAGCAACAAAGCGACCCGTCATTCTTCGGTTCCGACGATAAGAACTGCCTCATCACGACGAAATAGAGTTGGTTAGAAGACATCAGGACGGATTGGTTGTGTAGTTCCATCAGTTTTGTTTGGCTGTGGTTAGCGTTGTGCAATCTCTAGGCGGAAGGTAGCGCCCATAGATGTATTAAGTAAATAGCATACGTTCCCCTTCGTTCGTCCATTTGACCACAGGATGATGCAACCATCTCAAGTCGTTTTCGCATTCATTTATTGTGAGGACCTACGCTAACAAACCATCCARTGCTAGTGGGTGGGTRCCCRACCACCTGCTCTAGTACATGGATGTGGGCGACGAGTTCATGCGCTCACGCCTGCTTCTTGGTGAGGATCTGGTTGCGCGAGTTCTTCAGGTCCTTGGACACGTCCGTGACGTTGATGGCATCCATAAAGTTGGCAAGCAGGGGCRCCTTGACATTGGACGACGGCACGCTACCTCCCWTGGCMGCAGSGTTGAGSAAGTCCTCGATGGCAAACGCGTAGTGGTGCGCAGCCGCAAAGATGAGCATCTCGACGCAAATGACRAAGTCATTGAGCGCTGACACGATCTTCTGTGCGTCCCAGCAGTTCGGGCACCCAATGTCCCATCGTTCGGAGATGACGCCGACCGTCTCGAGCAGACTGATGACCAACGACTGCCAGTAGGTGAAGAAAATGATGGCCTTGATGGCGAGGAATTTGGGGAGCGGACGCACCGGCGCCAGCTCTTCCTTCGTACCAATGAAGAACAAAACCAAGCAGTACAGYGCCCAACACTGCGACACGTTGAGGATCAAACTGACGTACGGGAAGTACACGAACGGGTTCATGAACTGGCCTTCGCCGTAGACGCCCGCGAGACTCGTAAACAGCACGACAATGGACATGAGGATCTTGGTGGGGATGTACTGCAGAATGCCGATGGTCGTGAGACGCACGAACTTGCCGCCCATGGCCCACGGCTTGAGACAGCAGAACGGCGCCGTGTGCTTCACCTGCGCCTTCGAGCGCAGCGTGCTGGCGAGGATCGACTGACCACCGASGTACTCCAYGAGGAAGCAGTGGAACGAATACARCGCGAARGCCTCGTAGCAATCRCGCACGGTCTCGAAGAGCAGCTTCTGCTCGTTAAACACGAGCGCCAAGTACGACGTGACCCGTAGATGGGCACCATGAGCAGAATGCGAATCACATGCTTGCGGATACCGGCGGACGGGTTGTACAGCAGATGCGTCCAGATCAGCCAGCCCGACAGGATAATCGCCAGYAGCGTGAAGGCACCGGAKATGGCGTACGCGAGYGTCTCCACCTGCATGTTGGACGAGCACCAGACGACAGCGGCGGCGCTCTCACACGATCAAGCGGGCGGTGTCTGCGCGGAGGAAGCGCCGTGGGATTAATCGACGCGGAATTGGGGTGATGACCACGAGATGTCGGCTTCGTCGGCTGCACGGGGCTACCTGCACGCAGCGCAGTGGAACACCACGCAAGAGAGCGTCGCTTGATGTAGTCGGTGCTGGCGATGCCTTCGTGGCTTCCCCCGCCGCTCCAAACCCAACGGCGCTCTAATCGGATGCAGTAAAGTACAGGAGAATGGGTTCGGGCCAGCAGAATGATATACTTATCACAGATGCAGTGGAATAGTATTCTGTTTCCGTGTAAATTGAAACGACATCCACCTTGACGATGGAAAGCTCCATCGGTACTTGTCATAACGGTGCAGCCGCCACCACAACACCTCGTCATTACTATTGCGCGCGCTGCTCCTGTACTTGACGCCGGCGGCCACCGACGCCCTCGACTCGTGCTCTGTTGCTTCTGTCTTCATCATCGCGCCGTGTCGCGCGAATAGCGCTGCCGCGCTTCGCCTTAAGACCTCGACACCGTACTTTTTACAGGGAGTAGATACTACGTACCATGTAGTACGCCGTGTACCAGATCGTATCTGTTGTGACACACATTCTGGCTGAGTGTTCGTCCCTGGCGCGATGGCTTAGTGGAGACACAATAAGCAGTGTGTACTCGACGGTACTCACCAGGCCCTGGGTTTATCCCTCAGATGAGGTTTTCCCTCGTGGTGGTACTTTAGGAATAGATTAGAGCCGACCTTGGTGGACCAGATCAGCACTCTCTAATTTACGAGCTTCTTCCCCCCGCGTCTCACGACTGTCACCGCACCCGGATCGCAGCACTTTGTCAGACTGGAAGAGGTGCTTCCTTTGCAGAGGTGCTTCCTCTGCCAATCTGACAAAGCGCTGCGATCAAGAAAAAGGTGAGCCACGAATATGTCGCTTCCACAACAGGTTATGAGCCCAATGCTGCCAGTCAGCGACGACATTGCCGGCCTGGTGCCGCCCACGTTCAACGGCGACTCCGCCGCCTTCAACGACTACGCGTCGACAATGGAGCTGTACCTGAAGGCAACGAGTTTGCTCGGGTACGTCCTCGTTTCTGAATACGACGGCACGCAAGCGTTCGTGCACGAAGGGAAGGAATTCCCTGCGATTGTGCAGCTAGGGCAAGGTGCCCAGCCCGCGCAAGGCAACGACGATGCTGCTGAGCCGCAGATCGAACCGGGCCCGCAAGATGCTCCTGGCGGCGCCGCGCACCGCCAGTATGAGCGCCTGCAAGCGACGAGCGCAGACCGCTGGAGCTGTCACTCGAGCCCTCACTGCGCTCGTCGATCAAGGGCCTTCGATGCCTACCACATTTGGCAGCAGCTCAAGACGAACTACGCCGGTCGGCACGCAATGAAGATCGAGCGTCTGCACAAAGCACTCGAGACACGGACGCTCTAACCCGGACAGACCCCTGCGGTTTTCGTGAGCGAGTTCAAGCGCGCGTTGGCCGCGTACCAGGCAGATTCCGGTACCGTGTTCTCGCTCGTCGATTGCATCCTGCGCCTGCAAGCAAAGCTGCCAGCATGCTGGTCGACCAAGCTCGAGATCTGGAAGTCGACGGATGCGCCCATTCCGTACGAGAAGCTCTGCGAGTTGGTGTCCGAGGAGGAACCGTGCGAGCAGCAGCAAGTCGGGCCAGCCGCGCCAGCCACGAAGACACCTGCCACTCCTGCTACCGCACAGATGGCGAACACGCCGTACGTGAACAAGCGTGTTGGATGCTACTCGTGCGGCTCTGGCACGCACCGAGTTGTTGATTGCCCCGCGCTAACGGAAGAAGAGCGCATCAAGATCCGAGAAAACCAACCGCGCGAGCAAGAAGAACGTGAAAGGCAACGTCGCGAGAAAGAGCAGTCAACGGAAAGCGTGGTCAAGCGGCTCGAGCGTGAGCTCCAAGCACTGCAGAACAAGCTCGACCGCGGTAGACGCGGTGGTCAAAGGCGTCCATCGTCCAGCCGCGGCAGCAACCAAGACAAATGACAACGAGGCAACCGCGGTCAAGACCATCGCCCCCGTTCTTCCTCGCGCGAGGCACCTCGTGGTCGTGATGCCGACAGAGGGCGTCCGCGCTCACCACGACCTCGCTCGGATGGCGAAGGACGCACCGACCGGTACGATCGATGCTCGGCACCGCGATACGACCGCCGCTCTGCGCCACGCCAAGCTCCACGATCACCACGATACGCGGGCGAAGACCGCTGCAATTCGTTTGATCGTCGCTCGGCCGAACGCCGTGACTTTGCTGGTGGTCGTGGACCACAGCAATACAACGGCCAGCGGTATGGACCACGCCCAGAGAGCCGACGCCCGCACCAAGGCTCGTTCTATGGCTCTCGTTTGCCGCGCGGATACGCCCAACCGCGTCAGCACGATCCGTACAGCGACGACGAGCATTGGCAACGACCGCAGCGTTCGTTCTTGGCGCATGGCGAATCGACACGTCAGGACGCTCCCGCACGCGGCGGTGCACCAGCTGTGGTCACCCGCGATGCCAAACCTGCGCACGGCACGACGCAGTCAGGAGGACCTGGCGGTCGCCGACGCAATATTGCGCCCAAATTCGCGCACATGACGGCGAAAGAAATCGCCCGCGGCCGAGGCAGAATACGACAAGGTGCTTGGATGGGCCTAGTCCACTGTCGCTGCAGAGAACGCACCGCCTCCACGCCCCTCGGACAACACCGGCGTCACGACGGAGAGCCTGCTGGCGACTGGTCGACGCAAGATGCTCAACCCGAAGACCGGTGCGCTGGAGGTGCGTGCACCAACGATCGGCAACATGGTAAAGGATGTCACCAACACGCTGGTGAAGTGGGAACGTGGTGACGAGCTGCTGCTGCGCTTTCACGCTGGAACTCGCGCTGCGGCTGCAGCTACGTATGACTCTGACTCAAGTGTGGTGTAGTGCCGCGTAAAAATGAAGCTTCACAGTGGAGTGCACGAGGTGAACCTTGACTTGTTGCTCGGTGTTNAGCTTCACAGTGGAGTGCACGAGGTGAACCTTGACTTGTTGCTCGGTGTTGTCTTGGTGGTGGGCCCACAAGTACCCTGCCACTTGCTCTGCCGCCGACTTTCAGTCAATCCTGGGATGTCAAGCGAGAAGAGAGTTGCATCTTCACGCAGCGTTCGGTCGAAGTCGGCAAACGAACGGCGGATTCCTTGACACAGCGACGAAGCGATGCGCTGTGGGTCTTCCTTGCTTGTTGCCGGTCTGCAAGTACCCGGTTGGTCGCACAGGACCCCTTTACCAGTTTAACATCCCGTGGACCCTTTACTTGAGCACGCACACACAGGTGTTCGGCTCCCAATGTCGATGATCGGCTCGGTTCGGCTGCGGAGGCAGGCGGACGTTGCTGTCGGAGGCTATTAGCGTCACTTCCCTCGCGTGACGATGTGTTGGTGGGGCTATACTTCTGCGACGCGGGCGCGTGAGGAAGGGAGAACACCTCGAGGACTTGTGCACTTGAGTGAATATTGATCGCTCCTTAGGATTCGGCCCCGAGGGGGCCGGATCGCCTAATCGTAAAAGCCTTCCTAGCCCGATCGGAGCCGAACACGGCCAGTGCAGGGGGGACCGAACGATCCCCAATTCGTTGGGTCACTCATTCACCGACCCGTATCGGTACCCTAACAAATCGCCGGGACTATTCCTCAGAAGGCTCGTCCATAGTGATGGAGACGCCTGACCGACGCCAAGCGCCCGCTGCGCGCCCCGAACCAACGACGACGGTGCCTGCAGGTCCAGGTCAAGGCAAACGCGCGTCAAAGTCTGTCCGTGGCCTCTCCAACCCGAACAACTACCTGGTCAAAGACGGCGAAGACGAGCTGAATGCCAACCTCCGCTGGTACAACGACTACCGAGCCAAGTCGCACTTCCGCTGCCAGCGGTCAAAGGCCGCTCGTCGGCCACTCCGCTACGCTCCAGCTCCGTCAGCACCCGCACCGCCAGCGCCATCGTCGTCCGCGCCACGTCGCACGTTGCGCGATCTCCGTCCCTGGCCTCGCGGACTTGCCCCAATCGACCCAGTGGATTCTCGACTCCGTCGCGTCCAGCCACATGAGCCACCAGCGTGACCTCTTTGTAACTTTCCGGCTGCACAAGGAGTCCGTGCCGTCGGCCAATGGTGTTATGGTAGCAGTTGGTCTCGGCGACATTGAGCTGCCGGTCAAGGACGACAGTGGTCGCTACCGCACGCTTCTCCCCCGCGATGTCCTGTACGTCCCCAAACTGCCTGTGAATCTCTTCTCGCTTCCAGCAGGCACGAAGAGCATGGGGCTCTTGACCTACCTGGGTATTCAAGCAGAAGTCGTAGTGCCGGGCAAGCTTGGCTTTGTCGTGCCCGTGCCGATGTCCAAAACGTTTGGCCTCTACGTACTCACGCCGGCGGGTAAGGGGCTCTGCCTTTATGTGAAAGGAGAGTCACCAACGCCACGGACTGATGCATGGCGGCTTATTCACAGGCGCTTCGGACATCCAGGGCAAGGTGCTTTAAGGGATATATTGCGTTGTTATCGCTCTCAGCTACCGTCTACGGCTTCATTTTCGAATATACGCTGTGAACCCGCGCCCTCGTACCGGTACGAACGGAAAGATGCGGCCCCATTGGGATCAGCAGCATTCCTCCATGCCTTATCTTTCCGTCCGCGGCAACGATGGCTAGATATGTAACTAGGAACAATGTGAATTTTCACAATTGGGCGAGTAAAGCATAAAGTTTCAAAACACGTATGTTTGCGTGAAGCAACCAGAGGTTGGAGTGAGTGACTGTTCCACGTCAAATCCCCAGATAACTAATACTGCAGCCATGGTGATCCATATTCCGGATACAATCTGTTTGAGGACTACTTCTACAAATGAGAAGACCCTTCAAATCCTGTTAGGTTCAGGCAATAATTCAACCTTGCCTTTTGGGAGAAGTGATCGTAACTTAGCAACCACACCTCGTTTGTAGCATTATGCTCAATTTTATACCGCTATTTGAATCTTTGTTGATTTGTCGCACAACACGACCTCATCACAAGCCCAAACTGGGTGGACTACCCACGGGCTTCTGTTGTGATCGCTGCTAGTAAATCTCGACTGTCGCATTTTTCCGCGCGCCGCATCTATCCGTTCGTACCGGTAAGTTCGTGTGCGTACCTTACCCGTCGCGCGCATTGCGTGCGGCCCGCCACCGTGGTCAAGTGGTTCACACGGACATTGGCGTGCCCCCTGTCCAAAGCTTGGGCGGCTGACGCTACTTCGTCGTGTTTGTGGACGAGTACACGAGATTTCTCTTCGTGTACCCGCTGCGACACTGGTTCGATCTCTACGCTGCTTTTGATGAGTTCCGCGCGGAGTTTGCTCGCAAGGTCGAGACTCTCCATCACACGCAAGCGCTCGAGTCTCAAAGGGAGATGAGTCTGCACGCGGACAATGCGCGTGAGTGTAAAACCCGGCGACCTGATCAAAGGGAATCATAGGATCAAAATGCGGTTTAGCAACCGCAAGAAATGGTATTGCCGAGCGACGGATGCGCAGGCTTATGGAAAAGAAGCGCGGCGTGCTCTTCGAAGGTTACTTCCCCATCGGGCTTTGGGCGGAGGCACTGATGTACGTTGCATGTATTATCAACATTACGCCTACGCCTGTGCTCGATCACTACTCGCCTACCACTGCTGGTTCTGCCGAACGCCCAGCATCAAGAAACTACTGTCGTGTGGTGGTCGTCGATATCAACCGACAGATCTCGAGCAGTTCCAGTGGCTTCCGAGATCCAGATTTGGTGGGATCTCGCTCGATAGCCCAGGTATGATCGAAATATTGCAGATATGGCCCCGGGATACTTTATTAGGTTATATTACTATATCGGTAGGGATAGGGGTATATTTTGTTCTTTTGTGGCCACGAACCCATGGCCTCCCGCTTAGGTTCGAGGATATTGTCGCATGGGTTGAGAGATTTGAGACAAAGGTTAGATTGCAAAAGC
>NSDO01000093.1:0-48867 GCA_002286825.1 Lagenidium giganteum
GCTCCGCGCTGGTAGTTCTCCGTTCCAACTTGCGGGGTTGGTGGCAATGGTGGCTGGTTGTTGTAGAATTTGGGTGGGCTCGGTGCTCCGCGCTGTTAGTTCTCCGTTCCAACTTGCGGGGTTGGTGGCAATGGTGGTGCTTCTTGTGCGAGGGTCGATGACGATGACGTTGGGAGTGGGGCAGTTGGTGTTTGGATTAATCCAGTGGCCTCAGCTGCGCGAACGATGCGCAGACGCCAGAGCGTCGTCACAGCACCCGTGGAGAGTGGGTCCTGAATCACTTCAAGCAGCTCTGGGATGGTAGTGATACCATGCTGCCGCTGTAGCACTTGAACGACATTTGGCACGTCTGGAAGACCACATCGCTCGAGAAAATCCTGGAGACCTGCAGGCGCAGGTGGCAGCCGTGGTGGTGGTGGTGGGGTCGGCAGCGGCGGTGCGGCTTGCCAACCTCGGCCACCCCGACGACCACCTCGTTGTTGGCCGGAGGCATAAGTTGGCACATGCTTAAGTCGGGACATTCGAGGCTCGCTTGCTGTGCGTTGTACACGTCGGGTTCGCGAGTGCGGGGATTGCGTGCTGCCACGCGACCGTCGGTAGCTATTCAACGGCTCGTGAAACCTCGCAGTGCTATTAAAATGATCGCACTGTCTTACACAAGGATACGATCGAGCCGCGATGCACAGCATCGCAACTCCGGTCGTTCATCTCCCGCTGAATTGGTTCATAGTCCGCGTCATTCCGCGATGCACAGCATCGCCCCTCCGGTCGTTGCATCTCCCGCTGAATTGGTTCATAGTCCGCGTCATTCACGCGTGTACCGCTTGAATGGAAAAGAAGAGTCCTGCAACTAAAGCTACCAGATCATCCAACAGCCAGATGCTCATGAAGCCGCTCTGCTGGGCTTCGCTATTCGACAGCGAGGGCTGCTTCCATTGCCGCCGCCAGTCGTGCCATTTTGCACAGTATGACGTAACACAGCATGGCGTCGCGGCAGACACTCGTGGTTGCCTCGCGTACTTCCACGACGGAGAACAAGCACTGTGCTGCCAACACGATGCAGTGCTCGGCACTTGTGGACATCTTCATGTCCTCCAGCGTAATACACTTCCGCCAGAGCAACAGCGCAGCTTCAACGGATGGGAAGCATCTAGAGCCCAAGCCCAGGCGAGCGGAGGGCGAGGACGTGGACGTGGTGAAGGGCGAGGTCAAGGTCGTGGTCGTGGTCGTGGGCTTGGCAATGAGGTTGGTCGAGGTCGAGGCCGCGGCGGACCTTTGGAAGGAGTAATTTCACAACCAAGACATGCATCCTCGGTGGATGCTACTCGTCACACGCCGGTGCCATCGTCGCCGCCATTGCCACCGGGTCCGCCGCCAGCACCCGCCGCAGCTTCATCGCTCAACTCGAAACCTCCTCCACCGAGCAGTGCCCATCCACCATCGCGCCATCAATTTGAATTGCCGATTCCACCGCTTCCGTCATCTCGGCCTTCGTCGTCATCGGTTTTCGTCACGAGCCCAGCAGTCGCTTTCTCGCCCACAACCGCGGCGGTCGAAGTGACGTCCAATAGTAGCAGTACAGGACGGGCGACCAGCAATAGCCCACCTCGCCCAAAGCGTTCCCCGGCCAAGCCTCGCCAGCGCTTCTTGTGCTGGAACCAACTCTTTGGGGCGCGAGGTTACTCCTTTCGGACGGAATGCCACTTCGACCACGAGCTCGAGCGTCGTCACGTGGAAGCCGACACGGTTTGGGTCGGGCTTGCGCCTGCTGCTGGGCGCGATGCCGTCAAAGACACTCGCGATGGTGGTCAAGAGGCACCTCCTCCACGCCACTGCCGTGAGTTCTTCGAGTCAGGTGCGTGCACGGCTGCTGAGGGCGGGCGGGCGTGCAACCGGCAGCACGTGTTACAACTCGCCCAGTTGAACGCGACGCAGCAGCAGGGTTTCCAGCAGTGGGCAAGCAACAACAAGTCCCCCGTCAAAGTCTCCAGCGCCAACCCCAAGCAGTGGAGAACGCGGGAAGAGCGCGACATCCAGCGTCGCGAGTCCAACTTCCCAATCTTTGCTTGCCGAGAGACGTTTCTTCAGCGGTTGGAGACAGAAAAAGTGGTGGTCGTAACAGCCGCAACTGGGAGTGGCAAGACAACGCAACTGCCGCAATACGCCGCAGAACATGCGGCATTTGCGCATGGTCTTGTCATCTGCACGCAACCTCGCGCAATTGCCGCTCTGTCAATCTCGCAGCGAATCGCGACAGAGTACGATGGGGATCCCAAGGGTCCGAACGTGGGCTATCGGATTGGCGGTGGGAAGCAGAAGAATGGACAACGTATCCAGCTCATGACGGATGCGGCACTCGTTCGAATGGCGCAAGAAGACGCATTGTTGAGCTCAGTGAGTGTTCTGATCATCGACGAAGCCCATGAGCGCTCACTTAACACGGACCTCGTGGTAGCAATTTCGAAGCTCGTTCGTCGTGCGCGCCCCGACGACTTTCACGTCGTGATCGCATCGGCAACAATCGACCCAAAGCCGTTTCTGGACTATTACTTTGATCAGCGTTCTAGATCATGGTCAGTCTTCTCGACTCGCAACGCTGGAGCGCTTAACGTGCCGGGAAACTTGCATCCTATCACGATCGATGAGCAACCACTCGATCTCGAGGTCTACGGCAGCAACACGCGCGAATTGATCAGTCAATTGATCTCGATCACGCGGAAGACGCTACTGGAGCATACAAAGGGCCACTGCCTTGTGTTCTTGCCCGGGTCGGGGGAAATAGATCAAGCGATCAAGCAGTTCAACTTGCGCTGTGCTACACCCGAGTGGGTGGCAAAACCGCTGTATGGCAGTCTACCGCCTGAAGTCCAGTCCGAGGTACTTAGCTTTGACGATCATAATGGCAAACTGCGAATGGTCTGCTTCTGCACCAACGTCGCGGAAACATCCCTCACGGTTCCAAACGTGCGCATCGTGATCGACACGGGTCTTGCGAAAGAAGCTCGCTTCGACGCCAAACGGCGCATGTCGGTCGTCGAGCAAGTGCTCATTTCGAAGGCCAGCGCCGACCAACGCAAAGGCCGTGCTGGTCGCACAGCACCGGGTCACTGTGTTCGTCTCTACCGCTATAATGATCTTCCACGAGCTAACATCGAACCAGAGATCCTCCGGTCGTCGTTGGACCTCGTGGTGCTCCAGCTGCTCAAACTCGGGCACCAGCCCGAGACTTTTCCATTCATGGATGCACCAGCTATGGATCTCGTGAAGCGGTCGCTGGCGCTCCTTCATGAGTTTGATTGCTTGGGGCCCGACCGCCAGAGCCTGACTGCCAGTGGCTCGGTGTTCAATGACCTACCGTTCGACCCACGCATGAGTCAGTTGGTGATTCGAGCCACCGAAATCGGTGGGTCCGATGCCTTCGAGTGTGCTGTTGAGATCGCGTCCATCTTGTCTGCGCCAGGATCGATCTTCTTTATGGGCGGCTCAGATGCGACTGCCAAGGCGACCAAGCAGGCACATATCGCGAGCCAGGCCACGAAGCATGACAGCGATCTGCTCTTTCTTCGGTCGGTCTATCGAGAGTGGCTGGAAGCTGGATTGCCGGGAGACGACGGTCGATGTCAATCGTGCGCGAAGCCTATCGCGGGGTTTGCTCCCAACACCGCTGGTGGCCCGAAGCCCCACCACGTGACCGGGCATGCAAACGGTGCCGGGTCCATGCAGCTAACTCCATGAGCCTAAATAGCAAAGTGCTCTCTATCGTTCAGGGAACTGTCGACCAAGTCACGCAAATTATCGCTCGCAACAGTACATTCCGTCATCTTGTGCAACTGGATGGTGCGGGGTCTCGGCACCGCACAGGTCTATCGCTCGATGAATCGATCGGTCGGGCGTTGGCGCATTGCTTCTTCGACCAAATTTGCCAAGTCGTGCGCCCCAGCAACCCCAGCATCGGCGTCTATCTCTTGGAATCAAAAGAAAAAGGTGCGATTGCCAACACGTCGACCATCGCGCAGCGCGTAGGTGCGTCCGATGACTTCGAGCACTCGTTGTTCATATCAATGAACATCACACAGCTGGCTTCGGGTGCCTACAAAGTTGATCAACTCCACGGGATTCAACTGGAATGGCTGTCAGATACCCGACGTCACCATCTGCAACAAGTGGCACTGCGCGTGGTGCTCTGTTATGCAAAATCCAACATCAACGTGCGTCTCAAGGACTTCATGCGGCGCGAGTTCCACAAGAAAACTCGAGCTTTTGTGCAACGTGCGCAGCAGTCGGGCAACTCGTCGTCGCCAAACCGATCCACGCGATCAACCACCGAACGCACTGTGGATCAAAGCGACAGCAACCAAGTGTGGGACTTCGCCGAATTTGTCGTGTTTTCCTACGACTATGGCTCAAACCGCATCGAAGTCTACGGGCCTAAGCGATACTATCACGAAATTCGGACCCAGGCAGAAGCCTACGTGGAAAGCGAGCTGCAACACTTGCTCCAGTACGAACAGGTCCAAGTGATCGGCAATGGCAGTGCAATCTTAACAGTTCAGGCTGGTCTTGTTGCGCACAAGTTAGAGTGTGTTGGAGCTTCTGCACGGGTGAGTCTGCATAACTTACCGGCGAGCGTTAACGACTCAAAGACTCTTCTCAACTGGATCAGCGGGCTCTACGGGAAACCAGGATTTTCGCTCCGGAATAGCATCAAGTACCTCCGGTATCAGGATCCAGACGACTCGATGAACGGTGGAATGAGCTCACCAACTGGCTCTGCCATCCTCGTCTTCCATTCGCCTTCTGTGGCTCATGACGTTGCCTCCAAGCTGGGTACGTTTTTGGCCACCAATGACGATGGTAATCCTGTTGGTCGACAGTATGGTGAAGAAACGCGCGGACGAACGGTACTCTGGAAGACGTCCCAGGCATTTGCGGCGCCAGCAGATGCACAATCCTGTCTCTGTCAGCGCTTCGACGTAGCCAACGTGCTACTCCAGGTGCAGCATGCACCAGGTTATCTGCTGTACGACCAGTCGTTCGAGTTTGCGCAACGTCAAGATCCCAGCTATCAACTCGACTTGAAAAATCTACCCACGACGATCACAACAACGCAGTTAGCGCAGCTGATTCGACCAGTTGAAAGCTCATTCATCAAGCTCTACGATGCCAAATACAACGTGATCAGCGGATACATGAAGTTTTCGACTGCTACCGCTCTACACCAGGCCCTTGTGAAGCTCCGACAATCGCCACTGGCACAGACGCAAGTGAAGTTCATGCACGATAGCGGTGGAGAGAAATTCGTCGTCCCAACTTTCAAAGACAATGGCAAGTCTCGGCCTGGTATCTCGACTTATCGGTTGCTCTTCAAGACGTTCGCCGACGCAAATGCGTTCGCTGCTCGCGTGGCTCCAGTATCGGGAGCGACTGGACCACCGAGTAATGATGGTGTTTGCCTCGGCGAATCGTCCGTCCAGGTTGAAAACGTCAGTCTCTTCGCTGACACACTGGATGCCGTAATTGCCAACATAAAGCAGCGTTTCAACGTGAATGCGACAGTGATAGTCCAGAACGAGAACGACCGAAGCAATCAGCGCAAGCAAAAGACGCAACAACAGCTGGATAGAATCTGCATCGTATTCAGTGGCCCGGTTCCCTCAGCTTGTGGCCAGGCAGCTCAAGCTGCCATGAAAAGTGTCGCGCCTTTGCGTGTTCGGATCCGTAATCGCGAGATGCAGGTAATGGTACAGGAGTTGTTGGACTTGAATTTGTTGGATTCATGGGCAAGTGAAGTCGGCGTCAAAGTGGTCCCGTTCCTCGATTTCAAGAAGCGATGCCGTGGACTCACGATCCACGGACCACCTGTAAAGCAGGGCGCCATGATGCTGCGTATCGGCGACTATCGTGATCGGTTTGTTCGTCGTTTCAACGTGCTGCAGTTGCAGCAAGCTGCGTGCTTGTTCCATCGAGGCAAAGTCGGCGCCGCTGCGATCACGAAGTTGGAGAAAAAGCTGAACAACAATGGCGAACACTGCCAAATCACAGTGAACCTTTTTGACGACACACTAAGTATCTACGTCAAGCCGAACGTACCTTCGGCAGATGCAGTGGCGCTAATCGCGCACTGCAAGGACGAAATCGACGCTGTGATTGTCGCGAACACGAAAAGTCGGCAACGCGACTCAGTGACAACGATTGACAGCTCCGTCTTGGCAATTTGTGTCTGGTGCAAGCGCACCAGCGATACCTCGTTTGCTGTGTGTGGGCACCAATATTGCGAGGGCTGTTTGGCTTCAGAACTACGGCGAAGTGCCCAGTCAACAACCACCACGTTCAGAGCCGTTGTCTGCCGAGCCTGCGGGACACCAGTGTCGATTCAAGATGTCAAGCCGTTGGAGGGGTCGGAATCGCTGACACAGGCCTTGACGCAATCGGCACGCGCATTTCTTCGCTCAAACGCGACTCACCATGATCTTTCGATTTGCCCAGTTGCAGGTTGCAGCACGTTTGGCCAAGTTTCAGCCGGATACCATCACTGTGTCGGGTGTGGTGTCATGGTGTGCCTTAAATGCGACGTCTTTGATGCCATCGAACACCAGGGTCACACCTGCGACGACTTTCAGTGTCTGCTTCGCGCCGCCAAAGACTTCGATATTGCGAAACTGTGCGCTGCGGCGGAGCAATTCGCGCGGGACGAGTGGGATTCGGCACTCGGGACCATTCAGCGCGTCGACCGCAACGCTTCCCTCCTCGATGGTGCGCCGTGCCTCGCACGGTACATCCACGGAATCAAAGAACTTGGCGGCGTCATGCGTGCAATGCCATCCGCGATTTTTGCCTGGCATGGAACGTCGGAAGATGCTGTAGTCCCGATCTGCTGGGACGGATTCGACCCCAAGTTTCGCAGCGCCCAAGTCCATGGTGTCGGGGAATACTTCGGGCAGTCTGCCAGTGTCTCTTATGGCTACACGCGCAATGGGTCGCGGATGTTGGTTGCTCAGCTCCTCCACGGCGCGTTCTTCAGCAAGCACGGCAACATTTGTTACGTCATCAACAATCCGACGGATTGGTCCAAGTGCTACAACCTCCCGGTGCTCGTGATCTCGTTTCAGAGCGAGACCACACCACCGCAATTTCGGCGCACCAAGCCATCGCGTCTACCACAAGTTTTGGGCTTGCTTGTTCCCACACAGACATCGCCGATGAAGAACCACGACGCCAACGGACCAATGCCTGAAACTGTGGCGTGGCAGTCGCCGTATCGGTGGCATTGGCGAAAGGATGACGGTCAATTTGAACGCTATGCCGACACGATCAACCACCTCATCGAGGAAGCGTACCAGTCGCGCGTCGCGAGCTTCCGGACACCAGCGATTGTCCGATATCTCGATGACATACCGCAAGAATACATCATCCACTTCGCGTCCAATGCCATTGTCCAGCAGAACGCCAAGACCGGGTATCGTCGACAACTGGAGCGACGCAAAGTCGCGCTGCCGCAGTTGCGCGATGCGCAGTGGGAATTCTTTGATACCACACGATCACAGTGGCGATGCTACGAACGTTCGGTCTACGCTGACATTGAACGCGCGTACGTCTCGTACATCAGTGGTGGCTCGCACGCGAGTCACAAGACGCGCATTCGGTTTCCTGGGCGCACGGAGGATTACGAGATCGACTTCCTTCTTGGCGTGCAAACAAATTTAACGTCGTCGACACAACGACCCGTGCGGCGGTGCCCCAAGCAGGGGGTTAGTGGTCGTGTGGATGAAGTTCGCGTCGACCTTCCGCAGGACAACGACGTTCAGATGCTCCATCGCAGCGGCGAACTCGTCCAGATTGTGACGACAGAACTCAATGCAATGGTGCGACTGGCGACGGGCGTCTCGGGTACGCAGAGCGCTGGAGCGGTCCAAGTTGCGATGGAGCAATCCGTGTCGACTTTCCAGCTCGTACTCACACTTCGTGGAGCCGCAACGACCATCTGCGCGTTGTTGGTCGGGAAAACGCGCACGATCCTGAGCCAGCGCTACCGCATTCATGCTCCGATCAGTTCTATCCACGCCAACGGTCAACAGAGCGGACTCGCGCTGGAGAATCCACGTTTGCTGCAGCTCACGTCCGTGAATCGACCCGCGAATTGGAAAACACGCGAAGATGTGATGCTACAGCTCGCTCACTACCTCATCTGGGTCTCCAACGTGTCCATCTATGGCGGGTTTGTACGCGACTTGGTGTTGCAAGGCTCGGAAGCCAATGACATCGACGTGGCACTAGCACCACCAGAGATCAGCCAAAGCAGTGTCATTAAGCAGTTGCGCACGTTTTGTGAGCACTCGCCGGCCGAATTGGAGCTGTACGATAAAGGACCAAAGGGCAAGGCGTACTGCGTTGCGATTACATCGCGCAAGCGCTTCCAGCGACCGATCGAGGTCGATCTCGTTGATACGCGCAACACTGGGACGACGCCGCCGGGTGTCGACTGCGACGTTGGGAATGTGCGGCTGACGACGGAAGGGCTCGCGAAGAAAGTTACAGCGGCGGACCAAGGCTGCATTAGCCTTGAGAAGGCCATGCGGCACGCACAAGCCAACAAGTTCGTCTTCTTCTACAACCTGCAGGCTGCGGACCCGGCCGAGCGCGACGTTGCTATTCGACGACTGCGGAAGTACCTGAAGCGCGGCTGGCGGTGCTTGTCGCCAGTGCCGGATGGTGTCATGCGCATACTCCCATCGACCGAGAGTTGCCACGTACGGCCAAGCAAGAACGCCGCCTACCGCAACGAGTGGTGGCGACCCACGAACAAATTCTAACATCCCGGTGTGGAACAGCGATGATCAGTGATACCATAAGGCCCGTTTCACGACGTCGGATGTCAAGTGACGAAGTGAGGACATGCATGTGCGTTGGCTTGACCTGAGGCCAGAAGAATAGACGCTGGTGAAGCGGGTGAAGCTGCACAAACATCAGAACGCCACGCAAGATTACAGCAACATCATCACCATCATCAACATCATCGCCATCATCACAACAACAGGATGGTAACTTCGATCAAGGAGAGAGCTTGCGCTTCGTCCCATTTTTTAACATTATACTAAATCATTTACTCCGGTTACTAAGTACTTCCAGCCCCCTGCTCCCGTAGTATACCCGCAGTAGGAAATCAAACCTGAGCCATCAACTGTGACAGGACATACGGTACGCGCAGCGGTGGTGAGTGGCCGGGGTTTCCGTGGCCGCCAAACAGGAGGAAACGACGCAAAATGGGTCGAAGGAAGGCGGCGACGAAGAAGATCTCGACGAAGAAGAAGATAGAGATGGCCACGGTCTTCAAGTGCCCGTTCTGCTCGCACGACGAAGCCGTCGAGTGCAAAATGTGCGTCCTACGCTGCTGCTGCTGCTGCTGCTGCCGCTGCCGCGCTCTCTCACTCGCTCATTCGGCTGTTGACAGGGATCGCGACCGCAACATCGGCCATCTCTCGTGCCGCGTGTGCACGGAATCGTTCCAGACGCCCATCCATTGTGAGTCGCCACGTGCCTGTTGCGTGGGTGATGCGGTCCGTTCGTCGTGGCTGACGTGTGAGCGCCATTGCTTGCAGACTTGAGTGCGCCGATTGACGTGTACACAGATTGGATCGACGAGTGTGAAGCGCTCAATGGTTAGAGATTAGCTCCGTGGCTCGCCACGCCCCACGTTATTCTATCTACCCATGCTCGCCCAGTGAGGCTGTTGGTGCGATGTGCGGCCGCGGCGCTTGCGGGCGCCGAGTATCAACCGTGTGTCAATAGGAAGTGCAGACAGACATGCGTGTCGCTCTCTCTTTCTCTCTCTCCTCTCGCTCTCTCGCTCCAGCCAGCCCGCCCGCCCGCCCAGCCAACTCAGTGCGCCGCGTCGCTGGCTTGCTCTTTCGGTGGCTTCTTGTCTTGTTTGAGCGCTTTCTCGGCCGCGCGTTGCTGCCGCTTCTCGTCCAGGCGACGCATTCGTCCTTCCAGCTGCTTAAGGCGGCGCGCGTACTCTTCCGGATTCGACTCGGCCAGCTTGTTGAGGCGCTTCTGCTCTTTGGCGATGGCGCGCTCTTCTTCGGCTTCGCGCACGCGCTCGGCCTTCTTCAGATCTAGCTTGGCCTTGTGCTTGGCCTCCTTCTCTTGGCGCACGGCTTCTTCCTTGGCTAGCATGATCTTGGCGTACTCTTCCGGATCGGTCTGCCGCAGAATCTCGAGCTCTTTGGCTTCTTCGAGGCGCTGTGCCTCGAGTCGCGCTTGCTCGGCCGCTGCCTCGATCGCGCGCTGTTTCTCGGCCTCGCGGGCGTGGATGCGTTCACGTTTGTCGTCTTGCTGCCGCGTTGTCATCACTAGATGAAGCACGCCGGCATAGAAGACGAAGTCCGCTACGAGCGAGCAAAACTGCGCGAGTTCGATCGGCACGGGCCCCGTCGTGGTGGGCTGCAGCAGCTCCGTGGGGGTGACTTGTTCAAACAGGAACTCGCAAACGAACGAGTCGAGGAAGTACGCGCAACGCTGCCGCTTGGCCTCCGGCAGCACGCGCCACAGCTCGCGCGTCATGGTCGCAAATTTCTCTCGCAGGTCAAAGTGTTCCAGCACGTGCTGGCTGCGCAGTTCCTCCAGACGCGCGGTCTCGGCAAACTGGTATTTCTCGTACAGCACGTCGAGCGCAGCGCGGAACGTGCGGTCGGAATCCACGAACTCGCGGAGGGCGACCATGTCGTCGTCCGTTTGGCACTTGAGCGTGATCGTGTCGTCCCAGAACACGTTGCGCCCCATGGGCACGTACTGCGCCCACCAGCTGGGATAGCGGCGTAGTTTAGCAACTGGATGCAGCTTGGCGATGTCGCGAGCATTGTCGGGCACGAACTCGACGGTGATGTTGGCAGAATGCACTTCGGTCTCGGCTGTGTGCTCGCCGTCGCCGTCCGTCGTTATCTTCTCAGCCACGATGTGCACTTGGCCTAGTGCGTAGTTCTTGGTGGCAATCAGTGTGTGCGCGAAGGTGAAGCGGTCGTCCTTGATGCCTCCAGCGAATGTTGGGCACGCGATACCGTCAACAGGAAGCTCGAATGGCTCAACCGTGGCCGTGATCGGCCCTGCCGTGAAGTTCCTGATCGACAAGTGCGTGTCGCAGTCCTGGAGGACAGTTTCGAGCCCCACTCGCATGCCGCCACTGAGGACAACAACGTCGCGGCCGCTCCGCTTGGCCTTCCACCGGAACAAGATGTTCAGTAGCTGCTCCAGCTGCCTCTTGCACGCGATCCAGTGCTGGAACAACTGCTGGTAGTCGTAGCAGCGCCACGTTTCGCGCTCTTCGTCCAGTTCGAACTCCTGGGAATTGGCTTCGTCGCGCAGCTTGTCAGCGTGCACGGCGTTCGTCAAGATCAGTGGCAACTCGAAGCAAAGGATGAACGCCAACAGTTTCTTCTTGCGAAGTGCGCGTTCGATATCCTGCCATTGCTTCTCGCCGATGATCGGGTGCTCCGTGTACGATAGCGGACGCGTCAATCGATCGTTGCACGTGATCACGTCGTCGTCCTTCACGTTCCGCATATCGCACATGAACACACCAACAGCACCAGCGATATACAATGACGTCGCTCCGTCCGTGAACCCAAGTGACTGTGCATCGTCGGCAGGTTCATCCTCACGTGTTTCTTCTTCTTTCCGCTCGCTCGGCTGGTCTTCTGCTGCTTCATCAGGTGCGGTCGCGTCTGCCTCAGCTGCCGTCGCCGTTGGTTCTGCTGGTGAGCTAGCATCCACTGTTGGTGAGCTGACTTCGACTTTAGCGCCGTCCGCGACAACACTAGCTCCATCAGAAGGAGGAGGACTGGACTGGAGAGGAGGTGGTGGGTCAGCCACGTTTACAGGTTGCGGCGATGTCTCCCCTTGTGCTAGTTTATTGGTTGGTGGCGTTGGACTCGCTGGTGCTTCCGCTTTCGATTCAGATGACGCGGCCACTGCCGCTGGTTCTTGTATCACCTTCTGCTCTGGCGCAGCATTCAGCGCCTTGGTAGCGTCAGTACCAGACCCAGCGGTGATCTCTTGATCTTTGTCTGGATGCGGATCCATCAAAGCAAGCTGGTACTCCTGTAACACTTTCTGGGCAATTTCGAGCACGATCTCTGCTGCGCGAGTTCGCAGAGGTACGTACGAGCGCAAGAACGGTGCGATGTCCGCTTGCGACTTGAGAAACCAGTTGCTGCTGCATGCTAACAGCTCCCGTACGTTCGGGATATTCCATGCTACGCGGTAGTGTTGCTGAAAGCGCTTCCGGATTTTTAGCTTCAGCGTTGCCATCGCATCGTCATCGCTCCCAAGCGATTGATTCTTCAGTGCCTTACGTGCCCATCGATAACAATCGACGGCGGCTTCTTGCAACGGCACTTGACCTCCAAGGTGGATTACAGCGTCGACACCACACCAAGGCAGCTTCATGCGCATCAGCAAAGCCACCCACAAACTGTCCACACCAGGATCCATCTGCGTTGGGAAGTTGGAGCTAATTGCAACGAAGTTGAATCCAGTCGGCTCCGCGGCAGACGTGTGCAACGAGCCCTTGCGCATCTCGGCGTTGGAGATGCCCTCAAACTTGAACACGTAGCGGCTCTCGGGCATCAGACCGGTGAAGTGGAAAATGGCCGGCTGCTCGGGTTTCATTTCTTTCACCACTCGGTTTTCAGCGGCTGTGAGTGCGTTGGTGAGCACGCACGTGACTTTGGCTTGCGCGTTAATCTCCAGCAGGATCGACACGGCCATTCGCATGCTGCCGAATGGCTGGTCAGTGCCGAGGTCTTCCTCGATCGGATACGAAAAGATTCGACCAACAACAGGGCCAAGCGTCGCCTTTGGAGAGACTTTGGGTGGGAAGAACAGGAGGTTCTCGTTGAGAAAGCCGCGTCGGTAGTCCGTCACGTACTGGTAGCTCGCGTAGCCTCGGTATGGAAGCAGTGTCTCCTCGTTCGCTTGGGCTGCTTGTGGCAGTTGGAAAGTGCTCGCATACGTGAAGCGTTTGGAGAAGTGGCCCTTGAGCGCTGTTGAGTTTGCTTTGCTGTTGCCTGCTCGACTGAGAACGCGCTGCTCGCTAATGGAGCCGATGCATGACATGGGGAAACTGATGTTGAGTTTGTCGTCAGTCACCTCAAAGGTCATCGACGTGGTGGAGTCGCTTGAACACACGATGGCAATGTCGCGCTGCTTGCGCTTGGCGGCTTTCCATGCACTGATCGTTTCCAGCAACCGCGTGATCTCTTTGCGCACTTGAAGGTACGATATCGCCAAGTCAACGAGATCGATCGGGAGGAATATGATAAGCTGCTGTACTTCGCGCTTGCTTTTGGCAGCACGATGGTTTTTCTTGCCGCTCTCGTCCTTGTGAATAGGAGAGCCTTGCTCGCTCGTAGCTTCTTCCAGCGTCGTCCATGATGCGTGAGAAAATAAGTTGATGTGGTTGTCGGCGTCACTTAAACTCGCTTTGTCGCTTTTTGCTGATTTCCCGGGTTGTTTGGGGTGGGAATTCTTCCAGTCGTGGAACTCATTGGTGACGTTGACAAACACCAGCTCACAGATCCCAAGTGCGAGTGTTGTCGCCATCTTTTTGCTGTTCTTGTTGAGTAGATAGTCGCTTTCATTTAGATCCACCCACAGCTGGTTCTGGTATCGCTGCCATAGCTCAAACGCAACGCTTCGCAACGTCCGCGCTGCGAACTCGAGTGCGTCCGATCCCACTTCACTCGCTCCATGTCGCTTGAACACTTGGTCGATACGACTCTTGCTGAAGTAGATGTCAGTGCCTTCTTGCAGCAACATGATGTTCCCCGAATACCTCAGCATTTGCTCCATTGGAGGCACGCCCCACGCTATGCGGTACACTTCCTGCAGACGGAATCGCACTTCAGGGATAATGATCGCGTCAACGTGCTTCTCATCGTTCATTTTATCGCCGAGGCGCCGCACCAGCGCAATCAACTCTTCTTCCGTGAACGCCGTCCTCATGTCAAGTTGTCCACCAAGATGGACAAGCAACGATGGATTCTTCATTGGCTCCGATAAGAAAGCATCCTTCACGTGGAACCAGGGATTGTAATTGGAACTGAACACGTCTGCAGCCTCGCCCAAAAGGTCACTGTTGGCAGCACTTGCTGCGGCTGCCGCTTGGGCCGAGAAAGTGTGCATCCCATTGCGCAGGATGCGCTTCCAGTGAGAGGGCTGCGTCGTGTTGTGAAGCTTCGACAACAAGTTATGGCTTACTACAAGCCACTCGGAAGTGAGAGGCAGGAGGGGTGGAGTCTCGACTATGCCGAGGATGCCCTTCTGCGAGCTCATTAGACCCTGCATATGCATGCCGTGGTGAGTCCTTCGGTTGCTGACTGCTTACTCAACAAGATGACGTTCGTGGCACCTCGAACGAGATCGAATACCGTGCGCCGGGGCGGAGACCCTCGACTTTGAAGATCGTTGGAATATGCGCTTCCAGACTGGACTCCCCTGTGTGCCTGAGAATGCCGTGAGATCAGCCAAAAAAGTAGATCGTTCTCAACGCGTCGCCAGCATCAACTGACCTTTCCGACGTCGTCAGATCCATCAGCACGCAGGTTGCATTTTGCACATCCCGATCGACTTCCACGAGAATCCTGGCTGTTCGAGTGGTCACGCGCCCAACAACAGGCCCAACCAGTAGTCGCGATTGGGGCTTGCCGTGGACATAGAATTCGGCATTGACGTTTGCCTTGAGTCGATGCGGAACAACGTCAAGAATCCCAAACTGCGCAGAGTTGCTCATATCTGGGATGGTGCTGAGCAACTTCCACGAGTACCGATTGCCAATGAGGAACCCTTCCGTCGGAACTTGCTTGAATGTGCTTCCATTTGTTGGCTGCCCATCGGTGGCCATCGCTCCGATGGTGATTTGTGTAAATGTCACGTTGCAACTGTCGTCACGAATAGCAATGCAACTGGACGTTGAGTCACTGGCAAGGAAAAACACTTGAGTGTTGTCCTGCATTCGCCCATCGCTACCTGAGCACCCAGTGATCCCGAACCCATGCGCATTCTTAAGTACCTTGCTGATTTTACCGCAGATCAAACTCAAAAGTTTTTCCAGTTCTTCCGGGTGCTGATCCCATGCAAATGCCGACTGGTTGGAAGGCGTCGGCTGCAGCGTCACGAGTGGGATGTCGCATCCGAGCAAAATGCAAGCGGAGCTACCACCCGGATCGCCAGTGGACTGTGTTTGAAGCACACTAACAAGCATTTGCCACTGCGACGGTGATAACGCACGCTCTTGCTTCACGAACGCTCGCTCAGCACTCAATCACTGACAGATGCTAAATTATGCCATACCTGGTGCGTAAAACACGTGTGTTCACTGCGCAGGACCTCTTCGAACGTATCGAGAACAACCAGTGTGACGTCCTGAATCCGATGCACATAACGTTCCAAGTCGTGAGTGTCCGCAGTTCCAGCACACCACCCTTTGCCGACATCTTCGTAGTCATTTAAAACCCGTTGCATGCCTCTCAACGTCGATAACGTCACTCCTTCGAGCTGACCAGCAATGGCGCGCAGGGTTCCGAGCGAGAGGAAGATATGAGACGCCCTGGCGAGGAGAACTCGATTTTCTGGCAGCATCCAATGATCTCGAACGCACTGTCGGAACCTGTTGAGTTGATCGCCCTGGCGCATGCACTCGAGGATCAAACTGTTCCATTCGTGAGCCAAGCTAACAATGGAGCCCAGTCGGAGCACCACATCTGCTGATAAGACTTGTGTACTTGGAAGAAAATTCGAGATGACACCGGCCAGACACTCGCCCACTAGAGTTGGCTGCTGCACAGTCAGCGCCAACGATGAGTTTAAGCTCAGATCGTCGCCAATGGTGACCAGTCGCAAAGCTGGAAACTGACGGTGGAGCGTCTGAACAACTCCGATAACATCGGACGTCACACCCTATGGTAGTGAGTGACAATGAGACAGTTGCCATCATCGCTACGAGTACGAGTCAGCGTAGCGCTTACCTCGAAATTCACATCGTAAGTCCTTCCAGGAAGAAGATGCCGAATGAGGAATCTTTTTGGTTGGAACGCATAAACTCGACTGTGAACGACGTGCTTCTCAGCAGTGAGGCGGTCGATCAACACGCATGATGCGATTGCATTGCCATCGCACTCAATGAGAATCTTGGCTGCGTCGTGAGACACAAACCCAATGACAGGACCAACCTAATTGACCATCAACAGCGTCAGAGTACAGCTGCCTCGATCCTTAACGTTTCGACGTACCACCAAGTTGGGTCGAACAACAGGCTCAATCACGGTGACTTGATGATGCATCCGATCTCCATCATAGTCCAGACGCATTAAATGGGCTGCGAGCTCTGGATGGCCGTGGTCAACCTGGACGCGCGGGTGCAGCGAATTGGGTGGAATGCGCTCTGCTGTCGGAGATGGTTTCTCGCGATACAACGGGCCGCACAAAACCTGCGGGATATGCACGGTCGTGCTCTTAATGCTCACCGTGCTTTCGCAACCGAAGCTGTCGAGAGAGGTGAGAAAGCATGCATTCCGTGACAGTTGCGCGAGCTTCCAAGTGATGGCGTCTTCGAGAGCGTGCCACTGCTTGTCGAAAGACTCGTCTGGCGACGCTGTGGGCGAGAAAAGCGGTCGCGCTGTCACAATCGCAAGCGTCGCATTGTTGGTGCACGCGTGTAGCGCCAGCCCAATCGTTTCCTTGAGCTACGGCGTTCATTGAATTGGTCAAAGCGAGTTGCACGACTCGGCTTGATGGACAACGTTCACCAATACGTACACGATCATCGACGGTTTGTTTCCGATCCATCGCCAACACCAACGTGAGCCCGGGTATTCGTAACCACGCAACGTCGTCGTGGAGGTCCCACATAGCACCAATGTAATTCTGCCAGTGCACTTGCGCTAAGCGGAGAAGACTTGGTGCGTTTGCGTGATCTCGAAGTTTCTGATTGTCGCTGCCACCGAAAAGAATGCATTCCGAAGGACATACTAGTAGATTGCTCGTCAATCGGAGGAGTGACGCGAGCTTCGGCTCTCGCAGTGCATCACGATAGCACTGCGCTATCAAGTCATTTGCTGTGTGCAGTGCAGATGTCTGGTAGCAAAACGCAGTCGTCAGCAAGGCAGTTCCATCGACAGGTGTGCTGTAATTGTCACCTGATCGCTCGAGAGCAGGCGAAGCATCGCGTGAACTTTATCTGGTGGGAATTGGATGCAATCGAAGTGAATACTCAACGTTGGTGCAGGACACGAAGCGTGGGTGTCAGCGAGAATCTTGGACACAACCTCATCTCGGAACCGGAGGGTTCGAAAGTCGGGCGTGTGGGTCAATGTGCGGATATTTGTTGGCTGGGTTTCACTGCAGGTTGTCACAGCTGCAACACACGATTCGCGATCTTGTTGGCGAATCCCAAGAAAGCGGAAAGTGTAGGTTGTTGATGGCTCCAAGTCATGGAATACGACAACACAGGGCGAGTAAGCGACCGTCTCGACGACAACTGCGAGCGTAGACTGTTTTGCGTGCTCCATGCTAACTCCGACAACCAATGCAAACCCGCGCACTGCGGTGCTTGCAGCGAAAAGCATGAAGACACGTCAATGCATGCTTGTGACCAATGACTGTTTGTTGGCACTTACGTGATGTAGCGGCGTTGACCTCGAGTAGGATGACGGCGCAGCGAGACGTCACCTGTGCGCAGTAGCGACAGCAGCACTGGTTAATCACCGTCAGAAGCTGCACGAACGCTACGTCTAACCTTCCCAACAATCGGTCCGACAACCAATGCGACGGCTGCGATGGCAGGTGTGTCAGGGCGAAAGAATTGGTCATTGAACTGAACAAACGCATTGTGAGCCAAGTCGTGCCGGTACTGAAGCAATACACCGCTCATGCGTGAGATGAGGAACGATGCACTGAACATGACGCTGATGCGGTCGAAGAGCGCCCGTGGCCACGGGTGGAACATGACCCACTTGATAAATTGCGCCAGCGTCATCTTGCTGCCATCTTCGACTTCTGTGAAGTCGAATGCCTCGTACGCCACCGCCAACGCATCCAGTTCCAGCGCTTTGGCGCTATCCACGTGAAGCCGCTGGAGACCGTCACTGATCGCAGACACGACCAGCGCCAGCTCGCTCTCAGCAATCTCGTCCTCTGTGTCGAAGTCAACGAGGCGGAACAACAAGCGGCATTTGTCCTCAATGGATCCGCTGGCAAACACCGCGAGCGTCGCCAGCAGCGTGATGAGGTCCACGCGGTTGGTCTCTTTGGTTCGAAAGACGCTGAGCAGGAACTCGACGTGCGTGGCCGGCGGATACTCGAGCACACACTCGAGCTCGTCCTGCGTCAGCGCGAAGCCGCCCTCCACGCCCTCCACGTTGATCCACGTGCGATACACCAGTAGCACGCGCTCGAGCTGCGCCACACTCACCAATTGGTTAAGTGTACGCGCATGGTCAAGGGCGTCCAACAGCGCAGTCTGTCGGCTGCATCGCGGTGGTCCCATCGCGTGTCCTCGTAGCCCCACTTGACCGACGCATGTGATGATGTGGTCCGTGACCTTTCAAGATCCAAGATCCATGTTGCTATTGCGCAACACAAGCCGGATTATTGAATAATTCGGGGAGGGGATTGTTGCCCGGCTTTGTCAGCACATGCACTGTCGGTGACAAGGCGCTGGTAATTACCGCACAAGCGAGCTGGATGATACGAGGTTGAAGGCCCACCGAGTGTTCCTCGGCCACGTCGTGGATGGATGTGCATGTGCTGTACGTATGGCCAGATCACCCCCTGGAGTGCGTTGGGGCCGATTGGCGTCCATGCGATGATGATTCCATGCGTGCCATTCCCAGGCCCGGATGGGGAGCCATTATTGGCATCACAGGTGACCCTGGTGGTCATGCCTAGTTCCGACCACTCATGCGGGGCCACCAACAGCCTCGACGGTCAAACGCCGAGCGTCACATCATGTCGAGTCACGTCGCCATTGCCGAGGGAATCCGATCCGATCCGAATGGGATCCGTGCCATTCCATTCCATCGAAGGCTTCGCGAAACAGCGGCCGCCCCCCCATGTGGGGGTGGACACGGGCCACTCGACGGGGGGGGGGGGGGGGGGCAAAGTGGCCCAGTGGGCCTCCACTGGGGCCTCCGATATTCCCAGTGCCNGGGGGGGGGGGGGGGGGGGGGGGGGGGGGGGGGGGGGGCGCAAAGTGGCCCAGTGGGCCTCCACTGGGGCCTCCGATATTCCCAGTGCCACTGTGCCAGTGCATGGCCTGGTCCGGCAGCGTTCTTTTGTCAGAGCGAGTGTGACGGTCAGGCCTTGATGGGCCTGTGTGCTGTGCTGTGTGCTGTGCTGAGTGTGTGCTCTGCTGAGTGCTCTGCTGTGTGAGTGAGCGAGCGAGCGCGCCCCCAAAAGCGAACGCTCCACGAAGCGAGAATCGGAAGCCAAGCCGTCGATCTCACGTGCTTCCTCGATGGACACGCCGCCGCCGAGCACGGGCACGCGCCTGCTGCGCCTGCTGTCGGTGGTCAAGTCGCCGGCGCCGTCGCAGTACGCGCATGCGCTCAAGGAGCAGCGCATCCGCCGCATCAACGCGTGGACTCCGGCCGAGCTGCACATCTTGCGCGCGCTCGTGGAGCACGCCATCGGCAAGCACTTGAGCTACCAGACGCTGCTGCAGGGCAAGTACACGAGCGACCAGTACGCCACGCACGCGGCCGTGGGCAACCAGAAGAAGCACTTGGATTACCCGGCGTGGCGCAAGGTGTTCTTCCGCCACGCCGTCGACAAACGCCTGCGGCTGCGGCGCCGCGCGCTCGTGCGGCTCTTCCCGGGGCTCGAGCACGTGCAGCGCCCGGCGTTCCGTCGACTCTTCCGCTTGTTTGACAGCAACGCGTCCGGACGCATCGAGTTCAGTGAGCTGTGCGAGCATTTGTATCGGTGCCAGCCGGGCATCCCGGACACCAACGTGGCGTTCGTGTTTGAGTGGTTCAAGGCCCGCGACGGCGCCTTCATGACAGCCACGGGGCTTGAGCTGTTGCTGCAGACCGTGTCCGAGCTGTCTTCGCCGGCCAGCGGCCATGTGCACGTGCCGAGCGCGGACGTCCTCGTGCAGGATGTGCTGCAGGGCCAGCTCGCCGTGTCGTTCGAAGAGTTCCGCGACCGCTTCCAGCACCCGGAGCTGGTCGAGGTGCTGCTGGCGCCGTTCGACATTGTCAGCCCCGTGCTGCACGAGTACACGCTGCTGGATGAGTACAAGCAGCTGCAGTGGAAGCCCCAGGACGTGGTCTTCGTCGTGTCCAAGCAGTGGTGGGCCAAGTGGGTCGACTACATCCAGTTCAAGTACGCGCCCAAGGCCAAGGACAGCGTCGTGAGCGCCACAGACAGCACGCCGGGCACTGAGCCCGTGCGTCGACGCAATGCGCGTCGCCCAGGCCCGGTCGACAACCGTATCTTGTGCGAGGACGAGCACCTCGTGACGCTCAAGCCCGGCATCGCCGCGGGCGTCGACTACGTGCTGCTGTCGTGGCCTATCTGGCAGAAGCTCATCAAGATCTATGGTGGTGGCCCCGAGTTCCCCCGTCGCGTCGTCGACGTCCGTGACAGCGCCGACAGCAACCCAGCCATGAGCGACTCGAGCGACTCGGCTGTCAGCGCGCAGGTCGTCGACGTCGACCTGTATCCGCTGGCGCTGCATATCCGCGTGGCCAAGCATGACTCGACGCGCGTTAATCTTTTGCTCGCGCGCAAGTTTTTCCTCGCGCCGACCACGACCATGGCCGAGCTCATCGCACGCTTCGGCATCGTGCTGGGCGAGAACGCGCAGGACCTGTCGCTGTGGATCCGCCACAGCCGCTTTGACCCGTGGACACGCCTCGAGTGCAGTCTGGACGCGCCCAACTTGTCGATGGAATACTTGCAGGTCAAGAGCTCGGACGAACTGCTCATCGACTTCGTGCCGACCGATCTGCTGGGGGAGGAGGAGGACGAGTCGTCGTCGTACTCGGACGACACGGACGAAGGCAGCCACAGCCACAACAACAACCCACGTGGCCCGAGACGCCGCAAGGACGGCAGCTTCGACGTGGCCGTGTATCGGCCCGTGGGCAACGACTTTGTGTGCTCAGAGCGCGGCCTCGAGATGTTCTTCAAGAGCGGCAGCTGGAACCCGCTGGCCGATGAGCTCATTCAGCAGAAGGAGGCCACGTCCGAGCCAAGTGCGTTGACGTACTCGGGCATGGGCATGATGGCGCCGAACAACGGCGGCATGATGCTCGACTTCAACAAGCACATGAACAACGCGTTCCGGTACAAGTCGCGCCTGATCAAGCACTCGGGCATCCGTGGCACTGGGCTCGTCAACATGGGCAACACGTGCTTCATGAACTGCGCGCTGCAGTGCATTGGCCACTCGCCGATCTTCCGCGAGTACTTTTTGTCGCGGCGATACGAGAACGACATCAACAAGAAGAACGTCTTGGGCACCAGTGGCCGCATCGCCACGGCGTACGCGCGCTTGATGGAGAGCATGTGGAACGAGCGCGAGGTCGCGTACATGGTGCCCAGCGACTTCAAGGACGAGTTCACGCTGTTCCGGCGCCACTTCCAGGAAGCGCGCCAGCACGACGCGCACGAATTTATCGTGTCGCTGCTGGATTCGCTGCACGAAGACCTGAATCGCAAGCACACCGCCCATATCGAGACGTATGGGCTTTTGCACGACGAGTTCGGAGCTCACGCAGAATCGGATGATGTGGGGTCGTCGTCGTCGTCCAGCGATACGGCAGTGCTGAGTCTCAACTCGGACGATGCCATCGGTTCGTTGTCGTGGGAGGCGTACTCGAAGAACAACGCGTCGATCGTGGTCGACCTGTTCCATGGCCAGCTGCGCAACGAAAGCGTCTGTGGCTCGTGCGGTGATCGCAAGGCGTCCTTTGATCCGTACTTGTTCTTCAGTGTCCCGATTCCAGAGGTCAAGTACGTGCGCGTGGAGCTCAAGATTGTGTTCCAGGTGCGCTTCCAAGCTGACGGCCAAGTGTTGCCTCAGCCAGTCATCCGCACGGCGTTCTGGATGCAGCGAAGCAAGAAGACGGGCGACCTGCTCGAACAGATTGGCACGGCGCACAAGCTGCACCCGAAGCAGTTAATCATCGTAGCCACACGGCGCAACCGCATCAAGCGCGTCGTGAGCGTCGAGGAATCGTTGGAAAATTTGATGTCGATGGGCGACCTGTATGTGTACGAACGCGCTTGGACGTTGCAGGAAGTGCCACGTATTTCGCCGGTGTTGAACTGCTGCGCTGTGGGGGCGCCCAAGGTCCCTGCGCCCGTCGACAAGTTTGCCGAACTCCAGGTTGGTGCTCGTGTTGAGGTCGTGAGTTCGACGGGTGATTGCCGTACTGGCACCGTCGTGAACATTTCGGAGTCGGACGATCCAGCGGCGACCAAGGACGATGACCAAACGGGACGTCGTGTGTGCGTGCACTTCGACTCGTTGAGCAACAAGTCTGATAAATGGTTTGGCGAAAGCGATTGGAACGAGAAGCGGTTGCAGCCGTTGGAGGCCGAGAAGACCGAGCCAGCTGAGGTGTTCGAGGTGCAGGTGGTCCATCGCCTTGTGACTAGCTACGAGGCCGAGCACACCGCCAAGCCACTGTTCAAGACGTACGCTGATGCCATGAACGAACGTCCGAAGTCCCCACAGGCAAGCAGCACGGACAAGTTCGGCTTCGAGGTGTTTGGTACACCGCTGTTCGTGACTGTGGCATCCGACAAGTCGTGCAGGGACCTGCATCACTCGATCATGCTGCAGGCGTCGCGCTTCATGCACAAATTCGATCCGTCCAAGCTTTCATGCGCCCATGCACACGACGACTCGGATGCTAACTCGAACCAGGAGCAGACTCCCGACGAATGCGTCAAGGAATGGATGAAGAACTCTCCGTTCAAGGTGCGCGTCGTGGAGCTCGAAGACGTTGGATACGCACTGGGCGAAGACCTGCCTTTCGACTCGGGCAGCATTCTGCAGCACTTTGCGACACGCAGCGTGGTGGTGCTCGACTGGAACGACTACTATTCGTACGCTGACAAAGACAAGGTCGTGTCGGACTTCCCAGCGCCAGAAATGGCTGAAGATGAGCAGAATGCGAGCCACTCAATTCCTCTCGAGAGCTGCATGGACGAATTGCTGAAGTCTGAAACTTTGTCGCTGGACGATCAGTGGATGTGCGAGCGCTGCGGTACGTTCCGTGAGGGTACGCGCCGCTCAGACGTGTGGAAGCTGCCGGACTTAGTCATGATTCAGCTCAAGCGCTTCCAGTATTATGAAAACCAGCATCGCCAGAAGGTTCGATCGTTCGTCGACTTCCCACTTCGTGGTCTAGATTTCTCCAAATGGATGGGCATCAACCAGCACGCCAACATGCGCAACCAAGCCACGAATGGTTCCGACGGAGAAGGAATCGAAAGCACGAACATCAAGGCGATGAAGGACTCACAGGAATATGTCTACGACCTGTACGCAGTGGCAAACCACGTCGGCGGCCTTGCTCGTGGCCACTACACTGCCTTCTGCCGCTACGATCGCGACTTCGAGGAAAGCGCGCACGTGTTCACCGGCGAGACGGACGGAGAAGTACACTGCAACGACATCTGGTTCCGTTTCGACGACGAACGCGTGGTCGAAGTGGCCGAACGCGACGTAGTCTCCGAGGGCGCGTACGTCTTGTTCTACAAGCGTCGTAAGTTCTCGGCGCACAATGTCGTGCAGTATACTCTGTAACGTGTTTAAGCTGTGAATGGTGTGTATTCTTGAAGAGTTTAGTGTCGATTGATTACTCAGCAACATGTATTGGATGACCATTTATTAATGTACGACGGTTGTTGCTCTGGACGTAGTCACGTGGCTTCACATTCGTTCTCTATGACACTTGCGCAAAACGGGATGGGGGTGCATTCATGCATTCAAATTCCACAAAAAAATTCCGACGTGATGGAGCGCGTGGCTGCTGCTGCATGCACGCTTCGCGAGCGATTGAGCTCTTCCTCCAGGTTTCTCATCTTCTGCTGCGTGAGCTGCAGACGAGAATTCAGCGCAACTCGTTCCGCTGCGAGTCGCTTAATTTCATCATTTTGCTGTCGAGGTGCAGCAGTCAGCGCCACCGTTCACAGTCGATGACCCTATCAAGCCTACCGCCTTACCTTGGCAATTGAGTCCAAGGGAACTTGCAGCACTGACCTCTTGTCGCTCAGTTGCCTCTTCAGTCCTTCGTTCTCTGCCCGCAGTCGCTTCACTTCACTTGCACGGTCATCGTCCATTGATGCGCGACTAAGTAGCTGCGTCTTATCGCTCTGCGGTGTGATAACATCGTCACGTCGTGGTTCGAGTACCGATTAATTCATCTCAGTCACCACAGATACTGCGATAGCTGTGCATGACATACCTGAAGTCTTCGGACTGTTTCGAGCAGCTCCGCGTTGTCAGCTAGTGCTGCGTCGAGCAAACTTTGCGCTGGAGATGGCTCGAGCACAGGTAGTGGCGGCAAAGCTGGGGCCGGGGCTGTGGTAGTCGTTGTCGGTGAGAAATAGTTCAAGAGAGGAGCGCTGATCACCGATAGCAGTCCACCTGACGTTGACGATTCACGCTTTTCCGAGGTCTCTTGGCTAATGACCACACTGCAAGAATCCACTCCCGAGACAGCCACCTGAGCATGGACTCGAGGGGACGTAGTGGAAGGCTGTGCTTCAACAGCAACTCGAAGCTTCTCTTCCAGCTCCTCAATGCGCGCTTCCGCAGTCGCAAGCGACTTTTTGAGCTCGTGCTGTTCTTCATCTGCTCGTTCAGACGCATTCGATCGTGAAGGGCTACCAAGCGGTGGGCTCGACAGAGTCAGCGATTGACGCGCTAAGACGGATGCGTTTTTGAGCTCATCTTCCATCTGCTGCATCCGCGATTGAGCTGCAAGCAACGTCTTCCTCAGCATGGCGCATTGCTCTTCGTCGATTCGTGATCCCTCGGACTTGCGCTCTTCCTGTCTTGCGCTCAACAACTCTGCGTGCTCTTGTTGCAGCTTTTCCAAACTGGAACATGACTCTGACAGTTGGGACTTCACCAGATCCAGCTCTTCTTGCATCTTCGAAGCGTGCGCCTCGTGTTGTTGACACAAAGACTCTAGTTTTTCGACCTTCGATTCCAGTTCCGTTCGTCGTTTCTCATCTTCAGCGGTTGTCTCGCGCAATTGCTGAAGCTGGAACTCGGCGAACTTCGTGGCGGCCGTGGCAGTTTCGAGCTCGTCATGGGCATTGACGACATCCTTCTCGAGTCGCTGGATCGCATCTTGATACTCGTCCATTCTTCCTTCCATTTTTAATGCAAACTCCTGGACGCGACGGACTTCGCGAGCAATGTCAACACCGTCGTCACTCGAGTCGTCATCGTCGCTGTCGTTCTGGCTTGCGCAGTCATCGTCACCAGCATCTGATGCAGATGAATGCGACGAACCCGACGCCGCTGGACTGCACGGGGGCGTCAGAATCGACTTCTTTTCTTCGATCAACTCACACAGGTTTTCGAACATGCCTCGGTATGCATCCAGCAGCTCGATAGTCGTGTCTGATGGAAGTACAAGGCTTTCTTTGTCCATTTCGTCTTCAACGAGCTGTGACAGCGATCGGTTTCCATTGAGGCTGTTGCCTTTGGACACAGACGTCTCCGAACAAGAGGCCGTGGTCGTTGATGTAAATGATCCTCTATCTGCATCCCCGCACTGGCAGTGATGGCTCTGGGAAGACTCACTGTTCTGCTTCTCATTCGCGGTCTTCCACGCCAACAAATCACGAACCTGCCATCGCAACATTTCGTTTTCTAACTCCAATTCTTGCTCACGCTGATGAATCATTTCCAGATCAGTATAATGACGGTCATGCTTCACGTGCGTGGAAACGTGTTGGTCAGCCAATGGCTGATGGTCTGCCTGGTTTTCTGAAAGCTTCAAGCGATATCGAGTCTTTGGCGCTGGAAGAAATGACGGTGGCTTGGGGATCGACGGTGGCCCTAGCGTGTAGCCGGGGAAGCGCTGTGGCGAGTAGGCAATCACCTTCTGTTCTTCAAAACGACAAATTATACGATATAGCAACATCTCCAATCGCGAACACCGCACGTCGACTGGTTCGCAATTTGCCTTCTGGTCATCGTCATCGAAATCTGCAGGAGATGCCGCGCCACTGGCACGAAGCAACTTGACCATGATGTCCAAGGCTGGTTCCCAGCGGTTTTTCCGCACAATTTCTGGCGTGTGTTTGACTGGACTCAAGAATTCTGGCGTTGGTTGAGGACCGTGAGCGACCGCATTTGCGTTCAGTAAGGTCAGTTCTTGTATCCTTTCGCGGAGTTCTGCAATCTCGAGTTTCAGCAACGGCACGAGGGAATCTGAATCCTGGTTCTGGATGGCGTTGTTCTTGATGAACTTGGCGCGCTGTGCGAACTTGAGCGTCGAGAGGGTCTCGCTGAAGTACTTCTCTTCGGCAGAGATAGTCGCCACCATTGTGGAAATTGCGTTTCCTCCGAGCGAATCCCGCAGCAGAAACGTCAGCTTCGAGTCTCGATAATGGACATGCCGCCGCAGCCCGTTCGACACATCCACCAGCGACATGATGACATTGCCCAACGCAGACAGCGACTTGTTAATCTGTGCCGCTTCCTTCAATCGCTGTCCGGCGACGTTCGTTTGTCGTTGTTTTTCAGAGCCAGCCAAATCCACGAGATGAAGGTTAGACCTCCGTCTTGTGACCACTCCTCCCGGTGATTGCTCTGTCTGTACTAGCTTGAGAGTAAACACAGCATGCGATCGCGAACTCTCACGATTCATGTCTGTGGACGCAATCCGTCGATTCTTCGACCCAACCTGAAGCAGCTCAATCGCGTCTTGCTCGGACGTAATGGACACATCTCGCAGCTGCTCCACGTACACTTCCTTGTTGCGATCTTCACGCAGGGACTTGGCTTGTGCGACCGCGCTTTCGTCCAACAGATCGTAGATCTTCTCGTTGTAGATTTCCAAATACGAGCACGAGCACGCGTATTCAAAGGCGTTCCCTTTCTCGGCGGCCATCTCGTCCAAGCGCAAGAACATGTAGTCGAAAATGCGTGGCATCAGGCCACGCAGCGGCGACACGCGCAGCTCATGGCTGTCGCTAACGCCTCCCATCATGGTGAACGTTTTGCCGGAACCTGTTTGACCGTACGCGAAGATGGAGCCATTGTATCCGTTGATGGCGTTGTCCACAGCCATCCGACCTGCGTCCTGGAAGATGTCATCCTGCGTTGATCTGTCGCCGAACACTTGGTCAAACGTGAAGCGCTTCTCCTGCAGCGAGGACGGCGCCAGTGCAATGCTTTTGCCGTCCGCGGACAGCTCCACACAGCGCCGAGACGCCGTTTCGAGCTCCGACGTCGGTCGAATGCGCAAGAGCACGCGAATGTTGTCGGTCTGCGACTGGCGCGCCGTCGTCACCTGCGATGACGTCAAAGGCTGCGTCGGCAATTCCGCAATGGACGTCATCACGCGCGGGGCCCCATAGGACACTGCACGTGGCGGCAACGTCGGCTTTGGCGCGACAGGAGCAACGGCATCATCGCTCGTAGCAGAACACGACGACGACTCATTCAGTTGGTTCGACCGAAACACATTGGGCGTTGAGTTCGAGCGTGACTGTCTGTTGATGAACTCCGGCAGCGCCGACGACGTCGACGGCACTCGCAGGGACTTGCGGCTTGAGAACTGAGGAATCCGACTGCAGACCCAGCGCCCAAGACACAACCACAACACATACAACACAAAAAGTCAGCGTGAGCTGGCGCCTTCCCTGACGTTCCGCGCTGCCAGTCAACGACGCACCTGGACGACAACGCGGTGGAATTCGGTGCGACCGGCATGAGTGGTGAGCTGCTCGCGCGGACCGTCGACCAAGTGGCCGCACGCGATGGCGATGGTGATGGCGCTGGTGTCGCGTTGTTGCTGATGGCCACACTGGGACCAGACCAAGCCCCGAGCACGCAGTGAAATGGCAGCAGTGGCGCCTGCGCCTGGCTTGTCTCTCCGCCAGCTGCGCTGATGATGAACGCGCCGCGATGGCGCGACCGAGGGCTCAGGCTCTCAAGGCCTTGAACTGACTGACTCGCCCACCAACGCTGGGAACAAGCCGGATCCGACGGCACGCAGCGCGCAAGAAGGCTCGTGTAGCCAATCGACGGCGCAGACACACAGACGAGAGGCCACAGAACACTTGCGCGCGGCCTGGAGAGCAGCAGGCTCGGCGGGATCGCAGGCCACGGCTCCGAACGATGGCGTCGCGCGTGTCGTTGGGCGCGTAACCCCTTGGACGCCGCTTCCTCGTTCCCCATTAGTCACCATGGGGCTATTATTAAGGAGAGAGACGGTGCTGTGGGTGAAGTTGTGATGTGGGCGTGATGGTGGCGTGATGATGGTGATGACCATCAGTATCAGCACCACACGGTGTGCTTGATGGAAGAAGCGTCATAGAGACCAACAAGAGAGATAGCAATATGGATGAATCAGTTGATGATATGGCACGCATGTGCGCGTACTGGGGGTTGTATGTAGGCACTGTCCGCTGTAGTAGGTGGGCGCAACCTACCGTTGGAACGACGATGTCGTCCGCCCAGCCTTTTCAGCGAGGATGATGGCACCTGCGCTCAACGAAGCCGTGAAGCAATGGACGTAGATTTCCATTAACATGAATTGTGTGTTTGCCTGCGCGCGATGCGACTGATAAATTCCCTAATCTACCACATGCCGCGGTCCCCTCCTCTGGTGGAGTAGCTCGAGGTCGGATGTGTCACTGGTGCATGTGCTGGCGTGTTGGCGCTTGTCATCTACAGGAACTGAGCCATCCAGCGGAAGCCATCGGCATAGCCCATTCGGCGCACAACCGAGCACATGTACAGCTCGATCGGGCGAATGTTGGCGTCCCGGTCGCCGCGCACTTCCTTGCCGTACGTCTCGTACAGGCCCAACGCCTGACGCAGCTCATCTTCCGACGCCGCACGAGGCACATCAATCTTGTTGCCGAGCACCAGGAATGGCACGTTCGTCAGCTCATCGTAGCCCAACAGCGTGTCCAGTTCACGCTTCGATTCTGGGAAACGTTCACGATCCAAGGCATCCACGACGAACACGACACCGTCCACGGTGGCAAAGTAGTCGCGCCAGAGGCGACGAGCAGTCTCGTGACCGCCCAAGTCGAACGTACGCAGACGCAGCTTGCCGATGATCAGTTCTTCCGAGTCTGTTCAGTGTCACACACGCACCGGCACCGCCAACATGTCAGCTCCGAAAGATCCACGACACGCATAGGGATCCATCCAGCTGGGAACTTACTTGGATGCAGGGTTGGCTCGTGGACAGCCACGCGATCATCCTTAAGCATGTGCAGGAGCGTGGTCTTGCCGGCGTTGTCCAGGCCCAAGAAGAGGATCTTGGCGTTCTTGTGGTAGAGACCTGCACATCAGCAAGCACCGCGCATGTGAGCCCTACGGCTCAGCCTTCGCGTGCGCGTCCACGCGCTCTGCAGCTCAGCCACACACGTGGACGTACCAAGGTAGCCCAAGACGTTGTAGAACCAGTCGAACATGAACATGGTGGCGGAAGGTGGTCTGGCGCGTGGGTCGTCGGTCGCTCCGCTTCCTCAACCGATAATGAGAGAGAAAAGGTGTGTTTCGTCGCGGCCGCACACACTGCGATCGAGAAGTTCCGGGTGTTCCTGACCGCGCGGCCGTAAGGTACGCGAATATTACGGACGAGTTGCTGCTGAAGGGCACCGAGCGGCGCGTAACAAACCGCACTCACTGATAACTTACGCGTTATATTTGGGCTGGAGTCGATTTATTCCGACCGCCTCCGATTTCCACGAAACGAAGGATGATTGGTTAAAATTCCAGATGGGAAAAAATGTGAGGTGTCGCAATTCAAATATGAATTGAGGTGACCATACATGAGCATGAGCATGAACACGACGCTCGTGACGGTGGGTGCGGTGGCATTGCCGAGGCCGGACACGCACGATGCTGCGTCGAGGTGTGGGCATCGCGGCCGTGCGCAAGAAGCAGGAGCAGGCCAAGCAGTTCAGCGAGGTCGGCGACCAGCTCGCGGAGTCCCAGATTGCGCACATTTCGAGCCAGCTGGAGCTGTTCCGCACCAACTTGCAGCAGTTCGCCATCAAGTACAAGAACAACATCAAGAAGGATCCTGACTTCCGAAAGAAGTTCCAGATCATGTGCAGCAAAATCGGAGTCGACCCGTTGGCGTCCAAGAAGGGCTTCTGGTCGGAGCTGCTGGACGTTGGCGACTTCTACTACGAGCTGGCAGTGCAGATCATCGAGGTGTGCATCCTGACGAGGTGAGTACCTAGAGCACACGTCGGATGCGATGGCGATCTCAATGGATGATTTTCGCGTGCTTGCACTGTATTGTTAGACCGAAGAATGGTGGCCTCATTGGAATGAATGATTTGTTGCGGTTGTTGTCGAAGAGACGCAGCCCAGCGATGCAGGTTCGAAAGCAATTGAAGCGCTGCATGCATAGCTCTTTTGATTGACACGATCGCTTTGCGATGCAGAAAGTATCCGACGATGATGTGAAGCGTGCTGTGAAGAAATTGAGTGTGCTTGGTGAAGGCTTCCAATTGATTGAGATGGAAGAACGAACGATGGTATGTGTGTGTGTGATCCTGCTGCGATTCTCCATGCAAACTTCCTCCTAAACCCTTGTTAATGATCCAGATCGTCACCGTTCCCATTGAGCTGAGTCCGGACCATTCGACCATCATCGCATTGGCACAAAACACTGGCGGCATGGTGAATGTGAGCATATTGGCCCGCGAACTCGGATGGGACGGGAAGCGAAGCACCATCGCACTCAACGTGCTGCTGCGCGAGGGCATGGCTTGGATTGACGAGCAGGTGAGTTTGTGTACATACCACTGGTGTCTTTATATGTGAAAGCCGATGGGGCTGACGTTTCCACCATCGTTGCAGCCCACAGAGCCATCGTATTACCTGCCTAGTATCACACTGTCAGGGACGTACACATAATTGTTATAATCGTACTTTATCGAGTTGCTGGCATGCGTCTGTTTGTGCTGCCAATGGGCATCGATCGCATCGCACAAATGGCGAGCAGGAAGAAGTTCGTGTGCGCGTATTGCAACAAGTCGTTCGATGACTCGCAAGAAGCGCGCCGCCGCCACTTCAGCGGCCGCAACCACAAGATGAACGTAAAGCTGTGGTACGACAGCTTCGAAGGTTGGTGACATCCACGTGGCTGGCCGTGCACATCGTACGGTAATGACACGCAACATTGGCAGATCAAGCACAGCGCAAGATGACCAACAACGCAGGCACAAGGCACGCCCCAAACACAGCGAATGAGGCTGATACTGCTGCAGCGTACTGGGCGAACTTGCCGCCGTCGATGATTCCTGCTCCTCCAGATGCATTTGCGTACGTTCGAACAGACTGGGGATGACTAGCAAGTGTGAGATACAAAGCTTCCGGGTGGTTCGTCATTATAAAATTGAGAACGTGCTACTCAACCGATCTATCCTCCACTAATCCATGGGTGTGCTGCGATCTGGTCCACGGTCAGTCGTTGCGCGGGGTCGTCCACAATGAGCATTCGGCTCAGCAAATCTCGCACGCTCGCCGACACGTGATGCATGCCCCACGAGTCCAACATGTCACTCAAACGTCCTTTTGCGATCATCTGGAAACGTGGGTCAGCGTCATCGGGTCGCTCAAACGGCGGAGCACCAGTCACCATGATGAACAACATGACGCCCGTAGACCAAACATCTGCCGAGAATCCATTGAATGGGACCTGGTTGCGATAGATCTGAGGACACGCATGAAAGGCGATGAGTGTCAAATCAGACCATCGTGGTCTTCCACGTGGACGCACCTCTGGCGGCATGTAAAAGATCTTGCCAACTGCACCAGCTGGTGGCAGCGAGTACGTCATCCCTTGTGCGTCGACGGGGATGCCAATCGACAGCCCGAAGTCAATGATCTGGGGAGTGAACATTCGCATCAGATGTCACAGACTGACGGCTAATTGGACAGGCGCACCAAGCACGCACCTTGGAAATGTCGCCGTCGAGGAGCACGTTTTCCAATGACATGTCTCGATGACAGATAAAGCGGCTCTGGAGATAAGAGAGGCCAGACAGCACTTGCGTGAACCAGTGCCGACACTGAGCTTCATCCATGGCACCACCGCTTTCAACGACGGAGAAGAGTTCTCCGCCATTGCAGAACGGCAGCACCGCATAGATAAACTCGGAATCATGGAGACACTCGATCTACAGTCCCAACAACTTCTCAGCAAACCGTTCAACCAGTGACGGAGGCAATCACACAGAAGACGCACCAATACAAGTACGTGGTCGTGACCTGGGTTGGACAAATATTGCTGCGCAGCAAGCTCGACAAGCGGGTTCTCCTGCAGATTTCCCTCTTCGATGATCACCTGCACATCTGTACGTTAGCCGAATTTAGGTGATCGGTGAACCGAATATAATAGCAGCAGCAGTACCTTGCTCATGACCTTGATGGCGACCTCGAAGTTGGTGCGCACGAACGTGCCACTCGGGGTCATCTGCAGGCGCACGGCGTGCTTCACCTTGCCGTAGATGCACTTGCGCAGCGTGCGCACGAACTCGTACACGTGTCCAGAGCCCGAGAAGAGGCAGAGCAGCACGCCCACACCTTCGACTTCGCATCGACGCAGCTCCGCGTTGAGAAAGTGGACTTCTTGCGGGATCGGCGAGCTCAAGCCATTTTGATCGTACTGTTCCGTGCCCGTGCGGAAGACGTCGTCATGCGGCTGGATGCCCAGCGCCTGCAATTGCTTCTTGAGTTCTTCCGAGCAGTCTGCCATCGTCGACGCGCTCTCGCTCTCGACCACTGTTCCGACGCAGTGGCAGGCTCAGTTCCCCCGGAGCGTCCCGGAGCTTGGTGTCCACGGCCCGCTCAGACGCCGAGGGAGGAATTAACTAACTGGCCGCCGGCGCACTCGCCACGAGTCGCACCAGAGGACCGAATAAGCTAAAGCTGCGCTCGCCCGTCCTGTCCTGCCTGCGCTGCGCTGCCCTCACCGACCGGACCGATGTTGTCGTCGCGTCGGTATTCCTGCCTTTACCGATCTTGGCCCAAGCAAGATCCCAATAACAGTCCGTGCCTGCAAAACGCCCAAAGAGCCACATGGTGCGGGCGGGTGGGTCAGCAAGCGGGCTGCGGGGCCTCGACGCCCCCAGCCCACACACCCAAACCCAGGTGGTGGTTCTGACCAAGATGTGGCTCTTGTGTCTGCGACCCGGGGCGGTGGGGGCAGATCAATGGAAGAACCCACCCGCGTGGGGGCTTCCATCCGCGTGAGTGAGGTTGAAGAGTCGTGACGTTGAAGGCGCAGGTTGGGCGGCGCTGCTGGAATGGGCGACCGCGCGGCGGCGCGCGGATGCATTGGCGCCAGATCGGAGCAACGCGACGCGGAAGATGCGGCAGACGTGGACGCCGTACGCTGCCCTCTGCGTTGCCTGCCTGGTAGAAGCTGTCCATGCCGAGTGCTGGACGCGCAATGACGGCGTCGTCGTGTGCAACAGCGACGACCACCCGAGCTGGTTGGTCGTGTGGTGGTTTTGGCTCGCCGTGCTGCTGGCCATTATGATGGTCTGTAGCTGTCCGAGCGTGTGCTGCCCCAAGCGATACCGGGAGAAGTTCTCGTTCGATGCGGACTATACCGAGCCGCTGCTGGGACGCACGTCTGCGGAGGAGCAACAGCAGTTCAAGCTCAACAAGGTCAAGTACCGTTATCTGGACGAAGTGTGATCGTCCCCTCCCCATCTCGCCCTAAAGACTGAAGGAAGACACCGAGAGAAGCATCGACCCAGGTGGCGGTGATCTACGAAGTACCTTATCGTTTATTGTATGATAATCGCTGCCCTTGTTGTCCACTGCGGCCCTCTGTGAGTGAGTGCACATGATCTACTTATCCTCGTCCTGCATGCCTTCGTCTGCGTCCGCAGTGGTACTAGCGGTAGCGTAGCTGAGTAACGGATGCTCACTCAGATCTGCGGACGCAGCAGGCGCCGCATACTGCGTGTCAGTGTCTGGATATGACGCGACAGTGTCGCCTTCGATTCGCTGGCGCTTGGTCGCAGGCATTTGATAGCTTTCAGGATATTCGAACGGCGCCACTTCGGTGCTGACGCCCTTGGACTTGACCATCGCGACGATCGCGTCGCGATCCGCGCGTTCAGCGGCTTGCTTGGCGACTGGATTCGGATCGTCGTACGCCCATCGGATGTTGAGCACTTCGTCGTCTTCCAAGGCTTGGTTGCCCATGGCTTCCTTGGCGAATTCGGCGGCGCAACGATGACGGTAGCGCACGAACCCGATGGACAGGCGATGGATCACGTTCACGTGTTCCACTTCTCCCCACTCTCCAAAGTGTTTCCAGATGCTAGCCTCCAACTTCTTTGGGTTCCCGCCCACATTCTTGAGGCCACCAACGTACAGCGTGCGCGAGTTGCGCGTGAAGTTGCCGACGCCGTTCATGTCATCGCGATCGGTCGCGTGGCGCTCGCGGCCAAAGCAGTCGTGCATCAGCCCCACGCGTGCTTCATCCGCCATCGTTGGCAAGCGGTGGTAGTAATTGCATTCCGCACCGCGAGCGCACATGCCACGCGCAAAGTGCAGGCAGAAGTAACGATTGGCCTTGCTCACCACGTCGGCCTTGGTCTTGCCAGCATCCAGTTCCAGGTCGCAGCGTGTGGTCGCTGGTTCTTTGCCTCGTTCGTTGCCCCAGTGATCGCCAATGTACTTGTCGTACCAAATGTTGTACTCGTACGCGCCTTCGAGCCGCGAGTTCTTGGTCGGCATCTGATCAAGCTGCTTGCGCGCAGGACGCCCCAGGAACTTCTTGTTCAGCTCCTCATACTTGTTCGAGTTGTCCATGCCCGCCTGACCACGGCCAAACCAACCCGTTGCTGCAGACACAAGCACGTTTAGCAAGCCTACTACGTTCACGCGTTCAGGCAGTCAGACAGGTCCTCGCTTACCATGCGGAGCCGCACCCATCTCGGCCGGTCGCTCCCATTGCGTCTGGTTCGTTTGCATGTTGTAGTAATAGATCTTGTTCGTGGCCGGATCCAGCGCCTCGCGCCACTGGTGCTGGTCGCCCTTGCTGTCCACGACCAGCGCATCGGGCGCCGCTTTCTTCGGCGCGCGGCAGCGGTGGCAGCGCTCACGTCGCGCGTAGTTCTCGTTCTTGCATTCTTCGCAGATCCAGTTCTTCTCGTACACAGTGTACGACGCGCCGACGTCGCCGAGCGTGCCCACAGCCGTGAGCTTGCGTGGGAGACCGCCACCACCCGCTGGCGCCGCTGTCCGCTTGTTCATGCTGTTGCTGTGCGTTGTCCAGCGCTGCTTGTGAGTCGCGCTGCCATCATGTCAGAGAGGGAACAGATTACAGAGGTAATATATTTTCAAACAGTACACTGCAATACAGTACAGTACAGTAGGAAGGACGGTGCTAAAATAGTATATTCAGGCCGAACTGTGGCCCACAGTTCGGCCTGAATATACTATTTCCCACAGTCTGTGGGATGGCATTCGGATTGAGATAGTTACAGTTTCCAAGAGTCTGAATTGAAAAATTTGCCTTGGATGCGAGATAATTTGATTTGATCACGTGGCATCGCCATCGGCGTCGTCCAATTGCGTTTCGCAGCCAAATCTGGCGACGTATATCGTGCCGGATGGGTGCTTCGTCTTGAGCCGATCCGAGACTGAGCAGTTCCATGGCACGTTGGCGTATCATCCAGCGTGTTCACCTGTCATCTCAATCAACTCGGCGTGCAAAACCGCACTCAAGACAGTGTTTCAAGGCAAAGCGACAGAGGTGGATCAAGTCGTCGCAGAAATCGTGAGGAAGCGGGAGGAACCGATTGGAGGATTCCGCACTTCGGATGAACTGCTTTCTTTTATCAAAACGAAGCGGTTAAAAGTTCAACTTGATGACGAATTTGCGGAGTTTTCATCTTAGCAACAGGAAACGCTATAGCTCCTTAATTACGGTCTTTCAAAGATTGCACTCCTGCGATGGACTTATCAAGTCCGTGGCGCACGGCCCTTATGCATTGTCCATCCGCGCAACTGAACGCTTGGTCCATTACTGTCGCAAGATGTGGTAACACTTGGAGGCAGCGTGGTTGGAGCTTGGCCAAAGCTCCGTACCTGGTAGTGGATTCTTCCATTTCGTGATCTGGCTATCCTACAGCACCGAATTTCTGAAGTTCCGAATGTTCCGACACAACTACTGCTTCGATCTCCGGCGGCGTCCAGATCCATCGATTCCAACGACCGCACTAGACGATGGCAAGCCGTGCGTCTTTATGTTGGATGACTCTCAACGGCAGTATCGAGAGGGTTCGTCGTCATGGGGTATCGTCTCTGCGAAACAGTGGAAAATGCGAGTCGAAGGCTTGCATCAGGAACAGACTTTGACAACTTTTGGCGACGCCATACGTCTAGCACTTTGCTTCAAGACTGTGAGCATCTTTACAAGCTCGCCTAGCGCGAAGGAAGAGCAACCTCGACACGACTCTAAATCCCATCGATTGCGATCCAAGTTGGCACGTATCTCGAGTTGCTCGAGGTTCCATACAGACGGAGCTTTATATTAGTGGTATTCAATGCTGTTTGAAGCGATTAGCCTCGTTGCAAACACATAAACCAGAAAATGGGGTCTAGAGTACCCCTAGACCCCCCTAAACACGATGGTGGCGATGGTAGATACGAGATGTTCACATACGCGATGGAGAAACTCGGCAAGCATGGATTGGGGTACTTGGCCATTTTGGACGGCTTCGGCTTTGGAACTCACGACAAGGGCCGCTTGTTGACGGCGTTCGACGCAAAGACGGCATTCAAGGGCGTGGTTATGGCCAACTGCAGCTACACCAAGTGAGTAGAGATGGATTTCCTTCGTCTGGTGCCGCCCTGGTCGTGACGCTGTGACCGAGTGTTGCAGGGAGCTTGCTGAATGCGCTATTTGCAGTAGAGCGACCGACCTAGTGTGTTTTGACCGTCCATACATCTCAAATCCAGATGTGGCCAAAAAGTTCCAGCACGATTGGCCGTTGAATGCCGATGCAGACCACGCTGGCTACTGAGATCCGGCTCGTGGAGCTCGCGGCTACACTGACCTCCCTTCCCACTCGAAGTAGACGCACTATTTGACCCAAGGTGTTCACCGAAGGTGGTCATACCCATTTAGAATACATTCGACACGCACATAACAGACATTTGAATGCCCCACGACATCTGCTGTGTTCATTGTTGTTGGAAATAAGGTATATTACGTCAGAGTGACCCACTTCCTACGCTGACTAGGAAACCATGAGCCCGCTTTCGCTGCATCATGGCCAGATGTGTTGACTGGTGCTGTTGATAGAGTTTTTCATTGGCTCATGTCTCGTGCGTTGCTAGATTGGATACACCGAATGTCAACGCTGCGATCAACGCTATCGGAAGATTAGCGATTCTCTGTCGCACCGGCTGTACGAACCCGATGAACGCACATCAGGCATGCGACGTTTGGTGTGATCGTGCAGAGCCTGCTAGCAAACCAGTACAAGATCCCCAGATCATCCCAGTTCACCCATCGAATCCAGAGTTGCTTCAACGAACGCGAAGAGATGCCTCGCAGACACATCATACCAAGCAGTCGGAATACCACCTGAACAAACAATTGGTGGCAACGGCATCGCAGATACACTTGACTCTCAAACACCTATTTGGCGCTTTGGCGAGTGTCATGCCACTGCAACGCAACACAGATGCAACTACCCGCATTTGATTTCGCGTTCGCAGTAATGATGACCACAAGGAATACGCGGATACGCTCCATGTACGATGAATGGACGTTCACGTTGTTCCTTGCCGTTAGTTAATCTTACTCTGACAGTGCTTGACGGTCTTCTGTGTAATCGACAGGATATCAAGATCCTTGTACGTGGACGGTGTGTGCTGGATTTCTTCCTCGGCTTCCTCGCTCGCAGCGCGCAATTTAGTTGTCATCAGAGTTTTCTTGCTCGTCTTCCTCATTCAGAGAGTCCGAATCACCTTCACCAAATGAGTCGGAATCAGCATCATCAAATGAGCCCGAGTCGGAATCGCCATCGAATGAGCCTGAATCATCGTCGCTGAATGAGCCTGGATACCGATCGTCGTCAAATGACTCAGCCTCCTCGACACCATGGTGATCAAACGAATCAGGCGAGTCGTCGTCGTTGCTTGTTTCATCGAGCTCATAAGTTGCCTCTGAGCGGAGACTGCGAAGGTTGCTCGCTGGCTCCACCGCAGACGCCAGGATCGAAGTGACGGCAAAGGCAGCCACGACGAGGGCAAGAAGCGAGGTGCGAAGGGAAAGCATTGCGTGGATCTTCGAGGTGTCTGCGGCTGGAGGCAAAATCAGTTCTGAGCGCTCGAAATCAGAGTTTGTCAGCGTGCGCCGATTTTTCGCGATCGCTTGCGCTTGTACGGCCAAGGAGTGGGAGTCGGATGTCCCAGCAGTGGCCACATGCGACTTCGACGTGGCACATGCTTCACCATTGGCTCCTGAGGCACTCATCGTGCCCAACACACCCTCCATCACCACAGCCTGATTTTTATTGCGAGCCCAGATCGCTCATCAACCCACACGCCGTCATCGTCTCTGTGTGCACCATTCACGACGCACGGTGCTGGTTGCGTCTTCTTCACGTAAGAGTCGCTCACAGCCACTGTGTCCTGGTCTGCCACGAGTCAAGAGACAATTGATCCGGGTGATTGGCTCTCAAGTCGATGCGATGTGTCCCAGGACACACGACACACCCTCGTTGCTATTCCAATCCAATACTAGTATATCCAGTGGCTCGTGAATGACCCATTTGAAGCTACCTGATCTTTCACTTCCTCGGCCGAGAAGGAAGTGCCCAGATCTTTACTCACGTAACAAATCCTCGATCCCGGAAATGGATTTGTTCTGAAGCAGCTGAGCGGCACACTAAAGCCCCGGTGTCTTTGCCCGCAATACAAAAAATTTGTCACAGCAACATGCAAAACCTGAATCAACCAATCCTCGACGTCCAAGTATCCATCTCGAGTGACTTCGAGCTACGCCACGTTACCTTCATCGATGCCAAAAGGATTTCGTATTCTAATTCATACGACCCAAGTATTCACTCGAACAAAACGTTCACATGCTTTCCTGTTCACCATCCTACGTGTGGCTGCTCGGCGCAGCCACTTGTTCCAAGAGGTGTGCAAGATGTCAAGATCGTTGTCCTCGGGCGGCTATTATGTTACTTGGCTTCATGGGCGTCTTCGTCCAACGAGTCCTCATACTGCGCAAGTGGTTCACCGTCGGAATCAGCGCCATCAATGCCGTCGTAGAGGTGACCATAGATGTCGTCGGAATCATCGCCATACATGCCGTCGTAGAGGTCGCCATCGATGCTGTCAGAATCATCGCCATGAACGCCGTCCTGGATGTCGTCGACGTTGCCGTTTTCGGCGCCGTCATAGTTGCCGTCGTGGATGTTGTTGTCCACATTGACCATGTTGCCCAAGTTGTTGAGGAGCTGGCCGCGGACGTCTGCGGGCAGGTGGCCGAGGATGTTGTTGAAGATGCTGCTGTAGCTATTCTGTAGGTTGTTGGTGTTGCCGTTGCGGAAGCCGTGGATGATGTCGTTGTAGAAGTCAACGTTGTTGGCGGGGACGTGGCCGCCGTGATGGGCGGCATTCCAAGCATCGATAGCGGGTTGCGGAGGAGCGGTTGGATAGCCATCTCCGTGGTCAGCAGACAAGTTGTCATCGGCGCTCGACGAATCGCTATGGTCCATCGGTTCCGATCGCAGACCACGAAGGTTGCTGGCTGGTGCTCCCACGGACGCGTGGGTCGAAGCGACGGCAAACGCAGCCACAGCGAGGGCGAGAAGCGACGAGCGAAGCGAAAGCATGGCGTACTGTATGTAGATCCTGGAGCTGCAGTTGGAGGCGAAATGAAGTGTGAGTGCACGAAAATGAAGCCGAGCGTGCCGTGGCGATATTGCGCGACCGCTTGCGCTGTTTTGATCAACAAATCGGAACCCTCACTGCTCGACGCGGGGTAACACGCCACTTCAATGAGATACGTGGCAACAGCTGGCGAAGCCACCACACCAAACAGCCCGTGTTCAATCGCACCGATCGCACACGACGTCTTGCTGGCGAAGCCACGGCGTCGACGATTGATCGCTGCAAGGTGCAGCCGCTGTTGCCCTTGGTGTTCACGGCGTCGCGATGAGCATGACGCACAGCCTGTGTGTCACCAACTGACAACCGGATTCTCGAGCCCATGCAACGACAAGTGTAACGAGAGACACCCTGACGATTCCTGAACCCACGTCCGTTTGAGGCCATAACTTGTCGCTCTGCGACCTGCCTTGTGACCTGGCTGGTTCATGTTACCCGTCACGATAAATTTCTGAATGTGTCTCGTGCCATCTCCTCGAAAGTATGGATTCCGTCGACTCAGAGACTGGATGTGTGTTGGATCTGAAAAACTCTCCGTAGTTCTGTGGTTCTCTGTGGTAGAGGTTTTGAGAACGGTTGGTGCGATACTGTATTCATCTGCTGCCGATGTGCAAGCATTTGGCTTGGGTCAACTAGTGCGTCTACTTCGAGTGGAAAGGGAAGTCAGTGTAGCCGCGAGCTCCGCGAGTTGGATCCCAGTAGTCAGCGTGGTCTGCATCGGCATTCAACGGCCAATCGTGCTGGAACCTCTCGGCCAGATCTGGGTTCGAGATGTAGGGACGGCCAAACGACACCAAGTCGGCCGATCCACTGCGGACGACCCCTTCGGCAATCTCCCTGCAAAGGACAACAACAGCGTCACCTTTAACACGTCGTAGTGGTCACAACAATATCAGCCAACTCACTTGGTGTAGCTGCAGTTGGCCATCACCACGCCCTTGAATGCCGTCTTTGCGTCGAACGCCGTCAACAAGCGGCCCTTGTCGTGAGTTCCAAAGCCGAAGCCGTCCAAAATGGCCAAGTACCCCAATCCATGCTTGCCGAGTTTCTCCATCGCGTATGTGAACATCTCGTAGTTGTCCTTGCTGCCCATGCCACCGAACGCGCCATTAGGCGACAGACGCACTGCCACGTGGTTGGGCGAGTACACCGACTTCAGTGCCTCCACGATCTCGTCCAAGAATCGGTAACGGTTCTCGAACGACCCGCCGTACTTGTCCGTACGCTTGTTGGACACTGTCACGATGGATCTGTGTCAGCATTGCACCATGCGTAGCTCAGAACATTCACGCGACGATACTGACCTGATTGCAGGAACACGTCCACGAGGTAGCCGTTGGCGCCGTGCACCTCGACGCCGTCGAATCCTGCCTTCTTCGCGAACTCGGCGCTCTTGGCGTAGTCTTCAACGATGCATGGGATCTCACTCGTCTCCAGCGCGCGTGGAGTGGCGTACGGCACCAGCTCACCCTTGGAGTTGCTCGCGATGCCCTTGGTCAGTCCGATGGCCGACGGCGCGACCAGGTCGTTCTTGGCATTGAAAGACGGGTGGCCCTGGCGACCAAGATGCCACAGCTGCATGAAGATCTTGCCGTCCTTCTTGTGCACGCGATCGGTCACTCGCTTCCATGCATCGGCGTGTGCGTCGTTGTAGCAGGCTGGTGCTCCAAACCAACCGTGGCTGTACTCACCAAACACGATGCCATGTGAGCACATACGATCTCGCACCACAAGCACAACCGTCAGCATCTAACTCACCCTTGCTCCGAGATGCCGACGCCTTCCGTCACGATCAGTCCTGCGCCAGCGCGTTGCTCGTAGTATGTCTCGTTCAGTGCGTTGGCGCAGCGTGTGTCGGGCACAGAACGTGCACGGGTCATGGGCGCCAAGACGACTCGGTTCTTGAGCACCAGGTCGCGCCCGAGCTTGAGTGGAGTGAAGAGCTTGAATGGAGCAGCCATATTGGATTTTGAAACGAAGAGGTGCGAAGCGCTTGAGCTGTGGTGGTCTTGATTGAAAGTGAGCTGCGGCCACCGCTGGTTGTCGCGCCGGCAGAGCTGGAGCGGCGTGTGGTGACCGTCGAGTGCGATGGTTACGCCAAGGGGGTGTGATTGTGCGCAGCATCGCACAGCCAGCTGCTTTCCTCTTCAGGATTCTATTCGAGGCGACGCTAAGAACCAGCTGTTATATGCATTGCATCTGACTTAATATGTCAACAACGTTTACGAAAGAAGGAAAGCTCGGTCAGAGCTTTGAGGAGCTGATGTTGTCGGAATTGCTGCAGAGAGTGAACATCTAGGTGAGGTTCTGAGCTTCAGACACCATCTACGGTGTGCTCACCACCACTATACTGATCGTAAGTCTGAATGATGGGCGACACACAATACGACACGCGCTGTATTCACAGGTCAGCATGGTCTGTCTACTTTCTATGCCGAGTGCGCCGGGAAATCAGTATATCCACCAGCTCCACGGCTCGAGTCCCAGTAGTCCGGGTACTGCGCTGGAGGGTTCAGCGGCCAATCGTTCTGGAATCGCTCGGCCAGATCTGGAGTCGAGATATATGGGCGGCCGAACGACACCAGATCAGCCGCTCCGCTGCGAACGACACCCTCGGCGATTTCCCTACAATACGCAACACCAGCGTCACAATCAACACATCACAGTGGCCACATTGATAGCAGTCGACTCACTTAGTGTAGCTGCAGTTGGCCATCACCACGCCTTTAAAAGCCGTCTTCGCGTCGAAAGCTGTAACCAGACGGCCCTTGTCGTGTGTACCGAAACCAAACCCGTCCAAGATCGCCAGATACGCGAGGCCGTGCTTGCTTAGCTTCTCCATTGCGTACGTGAACATCTCGTAGTTGTCTTCGCTGCCCATACCGCCAAACGCGCCATTGGGTGACAGACGCACAGCAATGCGATTGGCTGGGTACACGGTCTTGAGAGCCTCGACGATCTCTTCGAGGAATCGGTAGCGGTTCTCGAACGACCCGCCGTACTTGTCGGTGCGCTTGTTCGACACTGTCAACAGAACACAGACGATCAAACGCATGAGGCTCCTCCAACATCCCCATCCACAGATTTATACTGCACCAACCTGACTGCAAGAACTCGTCCACCAGGTATCCATTTGCGCCGTGAACCTCGACGCCGTCGAAGCCCGCCTTCTTCGCATACTCAGCGCACTTGCGATAGTCATCGACGACACCGGCGATCTCATCCGTCTCGAGTGCGCGCGGCACAGCATACGGCACTTTGTCGCCCTGAGCGGTCCGCACAGTGCCCTGCGCGAGGCCAATGGCCGACGGCGCGACCAAGTCGTTCTTGGCGTTGAATGATGGGTGTCCCTGGCGGCCAAGATGCCACAGCTGCAAGAAGATCTTGCTGCCCTTCTTGTGCACACGGTCGGTCACTTTCTTCCATGCTTCGGCGTGTGCTTCGTTGTAACATGCTGGGGCACCAAACCAGCCGTGGCTGCAATCAACACGAGCAAGTGAGGCCATTCACACCTTGCAATCCATCACCTATCCTATCTGTCTGCTTACCCTTCTTCCGAGATACCAGTGCCTTCAGTCACGATCAGCCCGGCGCCGGCGTGTTGTTCGTAGTATTCCTCGTTGAGCGCGTTGGCGCATCTCACGTCGGGGCTCGAGCGCGCTCGAGTCATTGGCGCCAAGAGACGATGCGATTCTTGACCACGAGGACGGTGCCAATGATGAGGGGCGTGAAAAGCTTGAACGGTGCAGCCATGGTGAATGGAAAGGGGTGCATTAATTTGTGTGTTGATGATTTTGTTTGACAGTGAGCGGCGGAAAGCGCTCGTCGTCGCCAAACGGCTTGTTGAGATCGTTGGCTGTCTGCTGTCCATTTGGCGATGCTTACGCCCTCCGGTCTTGATTGTAATTGCGTTTGCGCACCACTACGATTCGAGGACACCATCAGGTCCCACTGGAACGAACAACAGCGCCGAATACGCGGCGCTGGCAGCAGCACTTCGCGCTGCTTTGCCCCATACACCTTGCGCCGTGGAGATTGGTGGTGACAGTTGGCTCCTGCTCTCGCAGCTACAGCTCGCTGCTCGACCGAAGGTAGTACATCTCCGGCCGGCGTACCTCCGCATCATCCAACTGCCTCCGGCACTTCAACAAAGTCAGCTTCAAGCACCGTCGCCGCACATACAACAAGGCGGCGGATGCCCTAGCCAACCTGGCTCTCGCCCTCAAACTCACTACGGTGTTGGATGCAGCGCACGTTCCAGCGCGTCTGCAAGCCTTGGCAAATGCCGACTAGGTCACCCCCGAAACTCGGAAGAACGACGGTAGCTAAACCAGCAGCCATAAATGTGCACGCAGTGCACATTCAGGCTGCGCTGCCCTAGTTATCATCAAGGACGTAGATGCTAGAACACAATCAATCCTTTGTCATCATCATCATCATCACCATCAGGTCCCACTGCCTCGAATATTGCAACCAGGTGGATCTGTTGGCGATGTTTGAAAGCTGTTGAAGATCGATAAGCAGTAGTGCTTGTCCGCTGTCTCTGTCTGGCGCGAGTGTGCGAGTACTCCGTGGGTCTCCTACACGCCCAACAAAAGGCTTGCAACATGAGCATTTCAAGTGTCCGGTGAACAGCCGCTTGGACTGAGCAATTGCTACGGCAATCATGCTCAGCGGGGTAACAAGAGCCAGAAAGTACGCGTCAACGTCGGCTCGACAGATCTCCCGACGCGAGTGATCAGATCTGAAAGCGTCAAGCAAGTTCCGTAAACGTAGAGCTTATGATGATCTTATGTTTCTTACTTTGAAGTATGTCAGCATCTCAGCAAGGCGCTGCACCTGCTCGGTGAGTTCGTGGATAGAGCGTCGCAAGTCCGCGTTGTCCTGTTGTAGTCCGTCGATAGTGCGTCGCAGGTCAGCGTTTTCCTGTTGTAGTCCGTCGATACTGCGTCGCAAGTCAGCGTTGTCCTGTTGTAGTCCGTCGATAGTGCGTCGCAAGTCAGCGCTGTCCTGTTGTAGTCCGTCGATAGATGTTGTCTTGTTCCAGATCTTCCACGCGATCTCTAAATGCGATGCCTGCAAACATTTCAACGCCGTTGGCCTGCGCGTTACTCCCTTGATCGTTCGCATGACGACTGGATTGTTCCGCTTCCTTTGTAAAGCGCGATAGGCTTCCTTAGATCCGTTGATGTCTGACCTGTCGAACTCGAACGAGAGCAGTGAAGAATCGTTCGAAGTCGGCGGGAGTGCGCGTTCGTGCGGCAGCGTATTGACGTCAGCCACGTCGTTGATGCTGGTGTCGGACATTGTTGCTAACTGGTGAATAAACAGGAATGAGGCGTGTGGCGCAGTCCACGCCTCCGTCGTTCTCTTGCTCGTCAATTTCTCGCATCACTTTTCTCTTGATGCCATGTTCTCTCGTCTTGATTGATGCCCCCAGTCAACAATACAATTTCTACGAGTGATGCCGGGAAAGGGGGCAGTATACTGGTTATGACATCGATGGGCCGTGCCCACTTGTCCGTAGCAACGGCCCATGATGTACGGTGCGCCTCAGTACACTTTGATCTTCTATGAACTGAGTTAATTACCATATCCTACTACCCAAAGCTTCTGCGCTTGGTGATCTATTCTCGGAGCCCCTCTCAATTAGCACGACATGTTGACGACTGCAATCAGTCGTGTCGCGGAAAGCCAACACCGCTGGCATTGGTCAATCACGACGAATTTCGTCGACTTCCAACAAAAGAAAGCAGACACTGATGACGACGACACCAGCCATGGGTAACGGTAACGTGAAGACGACAGAACACATGATTTACAGTCAGGGACGTGCGCTAACCACCAAACCCATACAGCGTGCGACCCTGCCGCTTCAACGCATACACCACATCCGTCGCCGTCACTGTCTTCCGACGCGCGTGCTCCGTGTACGTCACCGAGTCGCGGATCACGTTCTCCAAGAACACCTTGAGCACCCCGCGCGTTTCTTTGTAGATCAAACCACTGATGCGCTTGACGCCGCCACGACGAGCCAAGCGACGAATGGCTGGCTTGGTGATGCCCTGGATGTTGTCGCGCAGCACCTTGCGGTGGCGCTTAGCGCCGCCCTTGCCGAGTCCCTTGCCACCCTTGCCACGTCCAGACATCTCGAGAGCTTGTGGTTTTGTTGCTGCACGAGGTTACTTGACTTCTTGTGTGGCTACTCGTCGCGTTGTCACTGCGACTGCCGTGGATGATTGGATTGTGTGAGCCATGCCATGTCTTGCGGGCCATTGATGGCGCGAATGCGCGCGAAAGGTCACCATCTGAGTCGTCATCTGAGTCGACGAGAAGTCGCATCCTGCACTCTCATTGGCTGCCATAACCTCCCTGTGCTCCCATTGGCGGAATCGGCGCATCAGATGGTGACGTCGACCCCGCCACGCACGAATGCGCATTTCACGTCTCGCCACTTCACTGCCAACGCATCCGCAACAACACAGAGCAACAAGAACGACCACAAAAACAGAATGGCTCGCACCAAGCAAACTGCACGCAAGTCCACGGGTGGCAAGGCCCCACGCAAGCAGCTCGCCACCAAGGCCGCGCGTAAGAGCGCACCAGCTACCGGCGGCGTCAAGAAGCCGCATCGCTACCGTCCGGGCACCGTGGCGCTGCGTGAGATCCGTCGGTACCAGAAGTCGACCGAGCTGCTGATCCGCAAGTTGCCGTTCCAGCGTCTGGTGCGTGAGATCGCGCAGGATTTCAAGACGGATCTGCGTTTCCAGGGCTCGGCCGTGCTGGCGCTGCAGGAGGCGGCCGAGGCGTACTTGGTGGGTCTGTTTGAGGACACGAACCTGTGCGCGATCCACGCGAAGCGCGTGACGATCATGCCGAAGGACATCCAGTTGGCGCGTCGGATTCGAGGCGAGCGATCGTAGATGCAATAGGCAGGCGATAGTATTCCGTTTTGTGACATGTACGATAATATTCGTGGTTTTTGTTTCCACTGTCTGCGCCACCTCGTGTGCTGCACAGGTCATTCACGTTGACAGGAACTGCTGCCATGCATTGGTTTCTGCCATGAATCTCTCTTGGCCTCTAGAGAAACTCGTCCTGTGGTTGAGCTGAGATGTCGCGAATTGATGCTGCTGCTGCCACATCGAGACGAGTGACACGAAATGTCACAATGTGCAATGCAATGCTTCTGTAGTTCAAATACAGAAGCAGCCTTTAAGATGGCAGCGCCTCGGTTATTTGCAGTGTAATCGATGCTCCTGGCATATGGTGGGTGTGTGGTTCGCAGTGAGATCTTCAACTTCGCACCGTGGTCTCGGACCAACGCTGAGCAGTCAGAATGCGCTATGGCCATCACCTCGATTGATGTTCGCTCGCTCCGCACACCGACTACCAACAATCGCCATTGTCAACTCTCCGCTCACTCACACAGCATTCTGGCCTCTGCTACTGCTGCTGTGTGCTCTGAATGCGGCCATCTCGTTCGTATTCACCATTTTGTATACAACTGCCATGGTGTTCATGAACTCCTTGATTGTGGATTTCTTGGATACAACATCCCACGCCTTTGTCAACGCCGACTAATTTTCCAGGAAGATTCAATGGTGAAACGCAACCACCATCCAACAATCAGGAAGCCATGCACTCCGTGCACGTGCTCGGATCGCAGTTCCCTCACTTTTTGTTTATCGTCGAGGTGTTCGAAATCGCCATGTAAACAGCGCTAGGTATCGGTGCAGCACCTGCGTCAGCAAAGTCACGCTCAATCTCATGTATGGCGTCCTCATCTGTCTCAATTGTTGCTCTACACCGATCGCTCACTACATGAGGGAAGCAAGAAAGTGGCACGAACTGCTAAGACGTGCTGTGTGCGTGGTGATAGATGGTCTGTTGGATATCGCATGGGGTGTGGGCTTCCAGACGTACACATTAATGGAAGCTCGACACCAGATCGGTGATGAATTTGATGTTACCGATGAGGAACGGTCGGATGCCATGATCAAGCAGACACTGGTCGTGTCTTTCACCAATCTCGCTTTCACCGTTTTTCCGTTCGTCACCTCCCTGCTCGTGATAGGAAAGCTTCGAGAGGCCCCCGTTGTTGACGGCACAGCCGATCCTGGGCTTGTCCATGCACCCAGCCAGCATATGTCGATGGAAACAGATGGTCAAGAGCAGTGACAAGCACATGGTGAATCCAGGGCGAGCATTCTCGAACAACCAAGAACGCGGTGAACATTCTGGAAAGACATGAGTAGGAACGCAGGCCAGTCCGTAGGAAGACAAGCAATAACATCGTTAATATCACTTTCCAATTGACCGGGCAATCAACAGGTTATGAGCCCAAGTGCTCCGCGACCTCTGTATTGAATCAAGCGATGAAGAATCCAGGAGACCTCCTCAACAGCGACAACTACTTCCATTGGGAGTTTAACATGAGAATGACTCTCGCCAGGAAGGGCCTACTCGACGTCGTCATGACGGAGACGAAGCCGCACGAATGGACTGACGATTGGAAAGCCAAAGACCAGAAGGCCTTTGCAATTATTGCCCAAGGGATTGAGATTGAACATCAGTCCAAGATCCGCTGTGCAACCAGCGCCAAACAGCGTGGACCCTCTTGCGGGACTACTACAATAGAAGCAACTTGCACAATCGCGTGGCCTTGACACGCAGACTGCACGAGTTCAAGATGGAGGATG